>DWEC01000824.1:0-15125 GCA_018245735.1 Microceris miodesmiata
CTATGGCCTTAACCCTCTCAATATGAGAGGAGACCCATATTCCAACAGTGGAATTATAATGGGTCGATTATTATATTGATTATTTCATTTGAAATACGTTAATATTCGTCGAAAATTCTATGATTCCCTCAGTTTTTATCTCTGGCGCTTCCAACTTTGAAATTATATCTTCAAATTGCACGTCTGCTATGTCATTAACAATTTCTGTGAAAGGTTTCCCATCCATCGTTGTCAGAAACTGTACTCTGGTTTCTCCATCTTCATTCAAATCGGTCTGACACATCCCCACATAACGATATGGAATATTTTTTTTGCCGGTTTTGCATAATAATTTTACGAGCACATACAAACCAGCGCAGTTATCTTTCGGTAATACAGCAGCTCGGACAGTAACAGTTTCAGGACAAATTTCTGGTGATAATTTTGAAGTCTGAAGAGACGTATATATAATATATACATACATATTAAATATAATATATACATGCATATTAAATATATATTATCAATAGTATTTAGCTTAAATTGTTAATCAAGGCATATAAAAACAATAAAATGTATAATTAATCACGTAAAAGGTTAAGTGACAAAAACTTGCACCCGCGATCAGAATTCAGATCGCGGGTGCAACCAATTTAAGTTAATGTTTATTTTAACCTAGCAATCATTACACTCCTAAAAACGATTAATTTACGTTGAGTTTTGATTTCTTCTTACTTTTACAAAGTTTCAGAATGTCCGCTGTTTATTTCTGTGAAAAAACTAAACTTCCTTGTCTTTTGTATCGCGGGTGCAACAAGTTAACAATGTATTCTAGCAATCAATAATACTTTTAATAAATAACAACATATACTTACATTTTTTGAAACAGGAAGATACATAGATATTGTCATTTCAAGTTTAACCGGTAAAACATGACCTCAAACCACTAATAACAGCTGTTTCACACCAGTATTCCTAGGTATAATTTTTCAGTTTGTACCAACTATTTGGATGGTAATATTTTCAAACGCGCCAAAAAATTTAATATGGAGTAAAATAAAATAAAAATATATATAATATTAAATTACTTCTTTTTTCTTTGCACTATTTACAAAAAAAGCAACTAATAGCTTGTTTAAAAAAATAAGGTCGGGAATCGACTATAGCGGAATCGCCCTTATGAAGCCTTGATTATGTTTATGTCATAAACATTGTATTACCTATATTTCGAATAAAAAACTTAATTTATTATCATCAATACTTATATTTTTCGATTGTTGTACACATGTCTTAAATAAAGAAGGTTAAGGCCACAGTCTGCCACGCTGGCCTAATGTGGTTTGCCAGACGGTAAAATAAGAATGGGCTTTTGTAAAACGGTAAACGAAAGTTCAAGCCTAATTTATAATGAAACTGATACTTCGTTCGACCTTGAAGGTTCACGATGGGCTGTTAAAGAAGTTTAATTATCACATACAACAACCTTGTATCGTACTGTTCTGTGAAATAAGGCGTGGTGGTGAGACCAATTTTTATATTTTACGTAACATCACGCCTGTAATCCTCGAAGGGGTAGACAGAGGAGTGTAGTACAACCCCACGTTTCACCAATTACGTTTAAGTCCCAAAATGGAATACGTGGTGGGCCTATTGCCATACACCGGGCACACATCCAGACTCCGAGTCACTACTAGATATTTTAAATTAGAAAAATCCGATAGTACCCGACTCGGGATTTGAACTCAGGACCGGCTGTCGCGCTTGCAACCACTCGACCAACGAGGCTGTTTTAATATATTTGAAGAAATATTTGCAATGTATACTTATCGAGCGTATTATCAAACATAGTATTTTTGTTATAAAGCAATGTTTAAAAAAATTGTATCAAAAAGGGACAGATTTTACGAAACACGTTTTACAGAACAAAGATTATTAAAACAAAGGACAAGTTGATAATTTACGATTCATATTATTACCATAACATTAGCATTAAAATCCGATTCAGCCTTATTAACCATAGATTTTATAATCTCACTATTATACTACTAGGTTTGAATCCGAGGCCTCAAACGTTTTAATTTCAATGTAACTTGATGAAGCCTCCGTTTCGTTCGTATCAACTTTCCCGAGCTAGATTTTATCTTTTTACTATCAAGTCACACGAGCCAACAATCTATACGACCGTGCGCTGTCGTAACACGTTACGTAACGCCGCTGCCTGAGACAATGGAGCCTGCAAAAGTTGTCCTTTCAAATGTGTGTCAATTGTAACTAGTTCGATCACTTGCATATGCAAATGTATGTAGCTAAATTAAATTAGCATATATCGAGAGCAAATACATGGTTTGAAAATGTTCAGTTCAGAAATCAAGGACTAGTGTTGGTTTGAAACGCTTCATATAACATTTTGGTAGGCTCACCGCCTATTCCATTGAGGGACGCAAACATAACTGGTGAAACGTGGATGTGTTCTACACTCATCAGCCTATCCCTTCGGGGATTATAGGCGTCACAGCCGCAAAATAATAATAATGTATGAAACATCATACATTATTATTATTTTGCGGCTGTGTCAGTCCACTCATGTCGGTACATAGGCTTCCAAAATTTTCTGTTTTTGGTTTGTCATATCGAACTTTGCTTACGTTGTTATAAAGTAAAATAAAATTTAAACTAACAATGTTATTATTAAATAACAGTCGGTTAACATTTGTTTACTTTGTTCGGATGCTACGAGATGAGTGCTGGCGTATCGTGAGATAAGTTTATCTCAATTATCTATCAAGATTGAGACTGTTTATCGTTACAACATTCTTTCAACGCGTGTTGATATTATTTAGATATTAAAGAAATGTACAAAGATTAATCTTAAGACCCGTATATTGTCTTAACATAGTTTCTACCAAATTGTGAAAAGATACCTTATTAAAATTTTAATTTGTAATTATTTTTTGTTGAATATTTTTTCCCTGATTAGTTTTGACTAATATGAAAGAGTATGTATAATAATTTTCAAGTTATTTACATTCAAATGCAAAAGAGTCGAGTCACTGTTCAGTCGAAACAGGCATATACATATATATATCCAAATCCGTGATAGAAATAATGTTATGAGTTTTTATTATATGGATGTGAAATAATTTTTGACGTATTTTATTTGGCGGTATTTAAATTTTTATTTCAGCCAAGAAAAATGGCGTCGTTCAAAAGCTGTCGTCGTCGCCAGTGGTGGTGCGCGCGCGCACCTCAATCGCCCCGCCCCCCTCGCCAAGAAAGCCCCCTCCTCACCGCGTACCTGCGCAACGACCGAATACCCTGTCAACTACTAAAGGTAAGTTTTATTCGTAGATCAATACAATAAAAATATTTTGTAGAAGAAACAAGTCGTATTTCTAGGGATGATAGGTGTAATTATCGTTACCAAGTTTCCAATTTGTAAAAACGAACAATAAGTTTTACGACATGGAAAGTTTTATATTTAGTATCAAAGCTGATTCTTGTTTTGTTTTTTGGAAAACAAGTTTAAGAAATGAACAAATGAACTGAGCTGGCTAGAGTAACGATACTCGTGCTGCCATCTATGCTCAGTTGTTGAAATTTATATTGTGTCGTATCAATTAATTCACTAATATGCCCATAGGTGGCGCTTGCTGACGATGATATATTCTAATTCAACATAGGCATTTCTAAATTGAATTATTGGATATGTTATTGCAACCAACTTCAGTATAGCTGTCAGTTCCTTCAGTCTGTCAATATGTCTGTCTATCTGTGTTTATCGATCTGTCAGAATCGGCGTTTTGAGTCTGACAGAATTTGATAAAAATTCGAATTAATTGTAACTTATTTTAAAGTTCTAATATTTATAAAATAAATAATAATATTACACCACATACAACATACATACTAATGTTTATAGATTTGCTTATTTCCCTTCTTGGTAAGTTTAAAATATTAAATTTATGAACTATAATATATAACGCTATATTTAGCACCTAGCTGGATTACTGGACTCCTTATTTATCACTGCCCACCATTGGTGACAAGTATGGTTCTAATCAATGAAATTTTGATATCCGTTCATTAAATCTGCTCTGCTTCGTAAAAGTACGCTGATTAATTTCATATGGTTTTACTATGTGCCTATTTACGTATGTAACTTCATAAATAATAATATATCTAATAGATTAAGTAATATTCCTTAAATACTAAAGCTCTTAGTTTTATTATGCGTGGTGGTCACAAGTGTTATTTTTTATTTTCATTACTGATTTCTATAAACACGGAAAGATAGGTACCTTCACAGCGGTTAGACGACTATTATTTGTAAGAGTTTTCCAAACGTTTTCACGCGCTGGGAGCTACTGAAAGCGGTCCTCAAAATTTGTAATAGGGAGTTAGGACGGGAAAACATTAGTGACAAATTGATGCGTCACTAAAAAGCGGCTATAGATAAAACTACCTCCAGAAAAGCTAATTCCCACTTAAATAAATATATATTACATTTATACAGAATTATTAGTTGTAACATTTCTCAACGATATGGATAAATCATTCTTTAATACATGTTTATAAATATCGAGCGTACACAGAGGTATTAAGTTCAAACAGACAGGATAAACGTAACCAATGGACGGCACTGTCGTTTAAACGCGATTTTTATCAGGCAACTTATGTAATAATTGCAAAATATTGCCATGGAAAAAAGCCCCACTTTTTTCATGGCAATATTTATACGTGTATGGACAGTAATAACTGTTTAATAGGGTTTTTTATCGCTTTTATATGCCTATTCCGTAGGTACGTCTTTATTTCCGCCTACTAAGGAGTATTTATTTTAAATATGTAACAATAATATGTATATGCGTGTATATAATAATAATGTATAAATTGCAAAACAAATTTCATAATAAAAAATTGCAAAAACGAATTTCGATATGAGGTAGTAGGTGACTGCGGGTCATTAGACGCTACTGGTGGGTGGTGTGTAGGTGATTCCTTCGTGGAATAACAGTGAAAGTATTTATACAGTCTGTTCTGAGCACATTTGAATAAAGACAGAAAACATCTTGTATTTCTCAATCTCGTCATCATCAATCAGATCTGCATTGCTTTTACCAGAAGCTTCAGGTGCGGCTAGACATAGGCTTGTTCTTAACACCTGTGCACTTTTGTATAGGGTTATTGCCCGTAATCTCCATGCTAGGCTCGCGATTACAACGTCATATTCTGTCTTCAGCTTGCCGTTTTTCTCAAGGAATTCGATTAAGAATATTTTATATATAAAGTATTACTGAACCTAATATAATATAACCTAGGCCTAGTTCCAACAGTGGACATTGAGAGTCTGACGATGATGATGATGATGAACCTAATACTGTAACAGGTTTCTTTAATACTCGTACATGTTAAACATTTATACCTATTTGCTATAGTCATGTAAGAATGTCTCGCGAGTGTTTATATACTTTATTATATATGTAGGGTATGTTCCGGCTTAACTCAAATACGTTTTCCGGGATAGCCCGAATAGTTTCGGTCCTTCATGAGCTCGTGTTGATTGCAGCGGGGTCGCGACGTATACCTCCGGTACATATATAAACATATACATACGCGAAGTAGGTATGTATATATTTTACACTTTTTATTGATTTACAAAGTCAATGATCACTGTACCTTTGCGTGTAGAAATAATTTATTTTTCGATTAAAGTATGCGTTACCTGTGTGTGTAGTACGAGTTAATAAATAAATAGCTGATAGTCAAGGCAGTACGCTTCTTGTATGTCCTCGCTCAGACTTATTTTGAACTTAAATTTCGCAACAGTGATTGCCGCGAGAAAAATATTTACCTACACTTGTATTTATGCAAATTATAATCTTCTAGTTTTAATCTTCTAATACGAGGTAAAAAATCTTATTAATTTTCCCAATAAAGCCTTATGAATTATGTGTAATTGATAATGGCTGTTAGTTTATTTAATTTTCTTAATATACGATTCATAGATGCTCGTTCTCATACTCTTTGTTCGGTCGTTCCTCATTCACTTCATTCAGTCAATCCATTATCATTCTATAATCATTATTAGCAGTGGTTGATGGAAAGATTTCGCATTTGACATCAATCCTTCAAATGTATGTGTATAAAGAGAGTTAAATAATGTAAAACACGTCAGATATTAAAGTGGCTTGGCGTGAGGATATAACAGAATATAAATAATCATCAAATGCCTCAATTTAAATTATATGCGTTACTTAAAATGTAAATGCATTTACTTATTTTATAAATTTAAATTTCTGTTTGAAGTATTTGCTATACTGCCGTGCCGTCTTTCCCTTAAGGATTTTTTTCGATATTTAATCAAATTAGGTTAACGACGTATTGTTCAAGAGCAACTAACTATAATGACGTGATATACACGTTATTAATTAGCAAAAGAAAAAAAGAAAGCGTACGCAACACACGAAATTAAAATGGAACAATTCGCATATCGCCGCTGTAATACGCTTTTACTGTTCGGTTGCACAGATAATACATGCCGCGCTCACGGATTATAATTGGCCAGCGCGTCACGGGCCAGCTAGCTTTACGTAACGACGATGTTTGTTGTTTACGTGTTTGAAAAATATAATTAAAAAAAAATAAGTTATACAAGAGAAAAAAATAAAAAAAACGCCGTATTTTGTAAAATTTCCTAAGTGTTTGTGAAGTTTGATGTTTATGTATTAATTAATAAATGTGATGGTAAACATTAGGAATAGCAATAAAAAATAAAAAATAATTTTACACAAGTCGCCATAAATGTTTTGTGAAATAGAATCGAGTTTGTTTATGATGATGTTTGTTGTACATATTTACTTATTTCTAATAATGTAAAGAAGATAAATATGTAATAGCAATAAAAAATATGCATATTAATATAAACGATAAAAAAAAGAATAGGCTGTTTCCTTATGTTCTTGCTTTGCTTTACAATTAATTATATAATTGCATTAATAAGTCTAAGCATTGTAACGTAATGATTTAAATGTAGGCAATATTTTCCGTAGAATGGCTGACAGCGATGTTGCCTTATGATGTTGTCTCCACTTTTAAAAATCGAATTGCGTTCTAAAAACGCTTGTTTTATTACAATTTTTCAATTATTATTTTTTCATGCAATCTGTTTCCGAAAACATTCAGAAATTTATTAAATAGATAATAATTTAAGCTTGGAGGGCAAACAGCCCAATCATTCCTGCCCTATATAAATGTAAGTTCTACTTATATATAAATATATGTTTTATTTGCTAAAAAATGAAACATACATTTGTATGGAAGAAAAATGAATTTTCTGTAAATATACTATAAACAGAAAAGAGAATACTTTAATTTCTAAAGAAAAAACATATATTACAGGAAATGAGTAGCCGTACAATAAGCATTAAGACATAATGTGACGCATAAAACCGTTTGTCACGATAAATCCAGGGTGAGCGGCGGCCAATGAAAGTTTTTAAATCGTTGAAGAAAGTGCGCGAGTCTAGGCGAGGAGCGGTTGACGACACTGTCGTGGTAGCGGTCGGCCGACGACGTCCAAAAATCCACCGCTAATCTCGCTCGTGTTTTCTGTGCTTAATCTGTAATCATGTTATCGTGAACTTTAAAAAATCAGTGCTTATTAAGTTGTGAATATATTAACGGTTATAATTATTTTCGTTTGTGACTGTAAGTGTTTGATAATTAAATGACTCTAAAACATTATTTCCATTTGAACTCAATATTTCGTGTGTTATACGGTTGAAGCAACTTGAATAAGAATGAGTCCGTTGCACAAGTTTGTTTCGTTTTTTCAAACGGATAACAAAAGCAATCGTAAAAATCTTTTGGCGCATCAGAAAATATTCTCCAGTGAACTAAATATACGCAGCGAAATAGAAGGGCTGAAAAATCAATGGGGGAACCTAACTGGACGTAAAAAGGAAGGTAGTGTATTTTAGGTCATAAATTGATTTTTTAAATTTTTACGTTGCCAATGTTCAAAGGATTTTAATTGTTTAATTATATTAAAACAACAATGAGTAAATAATCCAAAATTGACCATTAAATCCATCATATTGCACATCTTATATACATGATTTAGGTATAGAAAGCTTTGAGTAGTGTGTAATAGTCTTTTAAAGTGTGCTAAAGGCTATATGAGAGAGTAATTATTGATTGCTGTACAGCTCTTACATTTAAGGGGTTGTAAATTATTTCCTGGTTTACGTGTTTAAAGCAAATACATATATCCTATACCTGACAGTAACGTAAAAATAAATACTAAATATCTTTTTTTCACAATTTTCAAACTTGGAATGTATTTTGTGCGGGGTCATTTATAATTATCATATTTTGATGTTTGTTGTGTCCGGCAGAGGGCGCTGACGGTACTGATTTGATATAATTATGTTGCTCTCAGGAGTTGCAATGATTTGATTTATGAATTGATGCACATTTTTGATCAAATTAAACAAAGTAAAATGTAATAGAATATATTAACGTTAATATTAAAATAGTGTTTTGTTTAGTATTTAATTACCTGAACGTAATTGTTATACAATAGCGGTAAGGATAAAATTTGTGCAGATTTTTTTTAAATGTAGCAATTGCTACGTGTTATGTACATAATACAGACAACAAAACAAATCGTTTTTGTAACTTTTCTCACATTCGCTCAAATATAGTATGTTAAATTAAACAAATTCTGTTTTGATTATTAATTATTAGTGACACGATTCTAGATAATAGTGGAGCAAAATAAATAAGTGGAGGGAAATGCGTAAACTGGCGTAAACAACAGTAATTATACGAATATGTAAACCATATATATGGCTTTGAAAAAATTATAACAGCATTGCCATACATTGCCATACATACATTAGCGAACTGAAAATATGACATCATTTTCATATCAAAAACATATCTTTTTTCATCTCGCTTTCTTTTGTCTCCATTTCAGGTACATTAATGAAAAGAATGTAACAATTATTGTTATTATTATCACATTGGATAAATAAAAAGTTATTAATAAAGTTTTTTCAAACGTGTGAAAAATAAAAAACATTTTTTTCATTCGCTCAACGCAGTAAACGGGCAACAGCTAACTTCGCAAACGAGATTTTAAACATTCTTCTGACACGTTCAAATTCGTTAGGGTTATTGAGTTTTTACGTTCAGTATTGCTACATCTGTAACCTACATCATTGTGGCTGACACGTGGCAATAAATTGACATCATCATCGCGAAATTTATTGCATACTTTTTCATAACGCTATGTACAGGACTTGATCAACATGAATATATTACTGATTAAGCTTTATTATCATTAGCTGTCATATCTGTTTTCACTACACTAGTACAGCACATTTTTCAAACGTAAAAACACAACATCACGCCTGTAATCCCCGAAAGGGTAGGCAGAACAGTGTAGTACACTTCCACGTTCACCAGTTACGTTTAAGTCCCATGGAATAGGTGGTGAGCTTATTGCCACACATCGGGCACGGATCCAGACCTCGAGTCACTACTAGAAAGTCTACATTAGAAAAATCCAATAGCACATCTTTAATAAGCAGATATTAATAAATAATAAATAATAAACGTTTGCTTTTAAGTCTTTTAGACGATTGTTTATTAATTAATTTATGCGATTCCGAGAAAGTTATTACCATATAACATTATTGGGTAACATTGTCTGTGAGTCATATTACATAATATATTTCCAATAGCGTATGTTTACAATATAAAATGATATGGGACTACTTTGTACGTACGTCACGCTAAAACCGCTGGATGGATTTTGATAATTTTTTTCTTAAATGAAAATGAAATGAAGTGAAAAAAAGCTTATTGCAAAATCTTCATTTAATATTAAGAAAGTTATTAAGATTTATGGAAACTGGTTTTTAGCAATTTTGAAATTTTAGCCGAGTATTGATTTTCCATTGAATATTTTTCATTTTCTCTGTACATAAAATATATATGGTTATATCATAAACAATGCATACGAAGTCTTGGGTATCAGGTCATCAATTATAATGATAAAATAAGAAAGAATTGTTATTATAACTTTAATCATTAAAATATAAAGTAGGTATGCACGAAATACGAAACCATTTTATAAGAAACTGCTTATTATTGCTGAGGGAGTGGACCTTCACTCGACTTGCATGAATACATTTTCGTACCATTATGCTCTTCAGCTCATTGGGAACCCGACACTCCTTACTGGTTCCATGCAAATCACTTATGAATAATTAATAAATATAACGATGCAATAATAAAACTCTCATTCAATATGCACGTTTGAGTTGATATTAATGTGATGTTTTAAAGTGAAGAAATAACTACATATATATTAAAATATATAACGGAGTTTCGTAAGAATAAATTTCTCGTATAATGTCTGGATTGTGTAGAAGCGCGCAAATATCTAAGGATTCGGCATTCGGTTGTCTCTGGCTGCCGCGCAAGGCACTTCGTGCAATGATATAATATAAAAGAATATGTGTGCATTTTAATAACATAATCTTCATGTATGATATATCTTTGTATATATGTACACATTTCTATCGTATGACAACGGTAGTCGACGGAAATCACACATATGTACATGTGTGAACAATTTCTTGTATAAACATAAAATATAAATAATGTAAGTAAACTTTAAAACATTTCATGCAACTAATCATTTATTCATTTGTTTTTTTTATTATTTTTACAATACTTGTAGTCTCATCTACGAGTATTTCCAACAAATTCCTCGAGCTGGAACAGCGTCGATTTCGATTCGTGTAGTTTGAGGTGGTTCAACACAATGCGCAATAATCGGCGGCACATAAGAGCAGAGCTCGCCAGCGGACGGTTAATGCTTAATGCATCAAAGTGCCTGTCATACAGCGGAAGTCTACCGTTTTATAAACGGCGCCCGCCATGTGGGTGGTATGGGCTTTAATTGTGCGTATTCTACAATTCGCTCATTATTACTGAATGGAGGAACGATCTGTCAGGATGAATGTACTGAGTTACCGAATGGCGGAACGATTAAAATGGCGTCGACTCGTATTTTCGATGTTATTTTAACTGATTTAGTAGTAATGGCATTGTTTTATTTTATTTAGACACTGATGTAGGTAGAAACGCATCACTGTAAGGGAAATGTTTGGTATTTGTTGCTCTCTGTCTGGTCTGCAAGGGATATTGCGAATTAATATAATAATGAATGCAATAATAATTTTGTTTATTATTTCATGGAATATAGGTATACCTTAACTGGCGACAATTGAGAGTACCTACTACAGTGCTGTGCCTATGTGTGTAGGGAAATACAGGCGTGAAGTATCTTAGGAAGGGTTATGATAATTTCCTTTAAATTAATTCCTAGCATTTACATTGCGAATATAATGTTTTCGGTTACAAACCGAAATGTTTTTTGCGAGACAGAAGGATGAAACGTCTAAAATATGTACTATTTTCGTTTAATATGCGCATATCGAATATATTTTGGGTATAACATTGTTGTTTTACCTTTCAATCAAATTTAAGCTACCGTTCGTCTTTGAAAGGCAAGCTGAATTAAATCATACTTCCTGTCTTGTGTTAGATCGTAATCATTTTTTTTTTTCGTAAAGTCATGTTGGCTCGATCTGACCTGTTCGTGAACGAACGTTTGATTACAACGCGTTTGACCTCTCTGTTGATTGGTCATATTCGCAGATTTTGAACGATACATTTTTTTGCTGACTCTACCTGTATATTACGTATTGTAAACATTTACATCTTTAATTATGCATATATTTCTTTATTTATTTTATGCCAAGTAAATTACGCGTTTTCTTTTTCTCGTTATAATTATTAACATTTTCGCTGTTTTCTAAATGGTGATGAAAAACCTCTGTAGATTATTTCCCTTTGTTATGTGTGCTTATTGGTATATATTGCGCTTTTTATTATTCAAATTTTTAATTAGAAAAATATTCATAAATAAATACGTTACCATTATCATGGCAAGTCTTATAAGGGTTTGGCGGAGACCAGCAAGTGCAAAACAGGTTCTGTCCTAACAGACATGAAGTGCTACGTTAACATTCATAAATCTCTTTAACCACGCTCGCCGGTTTCGGAGACTTTTGACTTTTAAAAATGTTGCTATCTTTTATGTGCAGTTAGCGTAATAGATTTTCATATGTACGAGTACATTCGTACATAGCTGCTTACGGTTCGGATGAGGTCGTTCACTTTGCGAGCTTGCGAATTATTCTTCTGTTGAGTAATAGCAAATAACTTTTTCATTATTCGGGTAATATGCGCATGTTTTAAATTATATTGAACGCAGTTTACAATTTTCTAACATGACACTGTATAATTTAATGTGTGGAGTGTATTTTCACGAAAGTCGAGTCGCGAGCCGAGAGGCAGCCTAGCGAAAGTGTTCGCTGCTGTAAATGGCAGTAATTTGCCATTTTACATACCGATATGGCAGGCTCATTTTATTGTAAGATACCTCTATTTTGTGAAATGTAAAATTGATGTAAAATACATTTATTAGCTATTGAATAGCGGGATACATGCATTGTATTTCATATTGTTTTATGAATCATTAAATATAATTGTTTTTTTTCATTTACTACCGGCTCTGAAAAGATGATCGTTCATGATGTTAACTGAAAGACTCTGCAACAAACTGAGAAGGCTTTTTCTCTTCGTCTTGGTTTGAAATATTTCATTAAAATCTCGTTGTTTATCCTTTACGCAATAGCATTTCCTACAAAACATTGTTTGTTATGATCGTAATATTACATATTCATAATTGTTCATTCATATCGATTCATTGGATCAGGTATGCTGATAACTATGGACGCTTAAAATTATCATAACTTGAATTATTATTAAAAAAAATACAAACTCATTACGTTACGAGATCTTGAGCATTTTATGCATATGTTTGGTTTCGTTTGCCATTTTTTTTTCCAGTGCCATCGTTTCTAAGCAATGTAACATTGAGTAATATTAATACAAAATGTTTATGAATATTAATGAATATTTAATGTAACGTGTGATATGTGTAAATATTAAAATTGTGTAACGCGATACGGCCGTTAATATCTTTGTGTGTTACATAACACGGTGGGTATCAAAACTCGGAAATCTCCACAACATTTTGAAACCGGTACGATTCGTGTCAATAATCTGGTGGGTGGATGTTTCTTTCAATAGAAGAAAGTGTGTTACACCGGCGTGGGCGCTGGTCGCGACGTACGCGTCTGCTGTCAAGACTGAGTGCATAATGGCTGGAAAAAATGTAGAGCTACCACGGCAGCCAACGAGCTGAGCGGTCTATAAATGACTGCTCTTGGACGTGCTAATGTAAAACGCGATACGTGGGAATAAATTGCTTCAATGTTCGTTATTATGCTCGAACACTGAGTTTCCAAATAACTTGCAGTATCCAGTGCAATGTAGCTCTGAGAGCCTAGTAGTTAAGAATTGGGTCTCTCACTCCGGGGGTGCTGGGTGCAAATCCATGGGGCGCACCTCTTTACAAAAGTGCGTCTTAAATTTAAATATAACTTGTTAACGGTGAAGGAAACATCGTGAGGAAACCGTGTAAAGTTTGCCAACCCGCACTTGGCCAGCGTGGCGGACTATGGCCTTAAACCTCTCAATGTGATAGGAGATCCATATTCCAACAGTGGATTGATAAATGGGTCGATTATTATTATTATTTTTGATCCAGTGCAGTGATCCATACTAAGTTGAATTAACATCTAATGTTTTGCGCAAGTCCAACGTGGGGATAATGGGTAAAAACTACGTTTGGGAGACCTGTGTACACGCAGCAGTGCACTGTGGAGGCTGAAGTGAGGTTTTAGTTAAACGGTTTAAAGAACAAATTTGAAGTTCTTCATTATGCCGTAAAATTCGTCCATTGTAATTGGTGTAATAATTTCAGAAGTTATTGGAACTTTCCCAAAAATTAAAGTGATATATGAAATTTACCGGCATAATAAATATTGCTTGTTTTATCTAAAAATAGTATGTCTATTTAATTAATATCACTAAGTATTTGGTTACATTTGGACTGTCATCAGGTTCCCGATCCCTTCCTACCACAAACGATCTTTTCAAAGCGCGTCTCCGGGAATCGAATCGCTAGACACTCCCACGGTTAATTTATTGCTTCCTCACTTCTAATTGTTCTGAGAAATCCGTAAAAATCTAACTAATTGATTCGTTTCATGCTTGCATTTTGTAATAATATACAATAACATGATGCATAAAGTGTCATGATTTTTGTACTAAATATAAAATTTTACACCAATTGTCAATAAAATCACTATTACATAGCACGTTTCACATAACTAGTGACAAGTGGGAGCTCTACATTCTATATACCCTACGGGGTAACACAGGTGTGATGTTAAGTCATGTTACATCAATAATTGTGGGGCCATCCTAAAGTTGATTAATTTGTTTTTTAAGCCATATTAACGTGTATAAAGAGTTTCCATGTACCGCTGCAGGTCTGTAAGGATAGAGATGTTTGGCATTCGTTGGTTTTGTCTACCCCTCGATGGACCCGGCGTGATGATATAATCATAATAAGTATAAAAATTGCTTAGATGAATATGTTAGTCTTACTATTTGGAGAATAAATAACGGGGTGATAGTATCCCTGAATAGAATAATTATTTGCCGAAAACGTTTTTTTTTTAATATGGGTGACAGTTATCATTAATATAATATTTGGAATAGTTTACTTTCTAGTAAGTTATTGTATAGAATAATCACTGAAGAATGTAACATATCTTTTTTATTAACCTTTGTTTAGTTATGAAAAGGAGTCACAAAGATATGACTATGAATTCCTAGTCCATTCAAACAGATAACACTATTGTTACTTTTAAACTCTACAGTTTACACATTTTCGTGCGTACTTCTCGCCTTTCTTTCCTGGACTTTCTTGTTTTAACCGCGCCACCAATTTAAACAGTTTTCGGCCCACGACACTTTCCACGATTCACAGAATTCCCCACAAAGCATTTTAATTGTTTTCAAACAATAATTCTATTAATACTTTGAGTACAAAGAGATTATACATGCAAGGTATAATGCTTTGTACTGCT
>DWEC01000825.1:0-15123 GCA_018245735.1 Microceris miodesmiata
TCCCGTTCCGATTTTAAATACATTCAAAATTTGATTATGATTCTTAAATCACCTCGATGTGGCGCGGTACATTATTGAGTGCCAGCATCGAGGTGACGTTCGGAAACGCCACAAAAACATCAAGCGAGATTCTGTTATGGTGATTGGACGGCTGATGAACTACACATATACCAATAAGTATATACTTTATATATGTCTATACACCCAGGCACAGAACAAATATTTCACACAAATATTTATTTATATTATGAATAATTGATCCATGAACGATGTTAGAGCCTTAACACTAGTTCTCAAGAGCGTTTCCTGCGCGTGTATGAATAAAGTAATGAATGGAGAAAAAGCACCTTAGGTCTATAAGGATAGAGAATTTGACACTCGGTACTCTCTGTCTATCCAGCAAGGGATTTGGCGTAAGGGTACACTAATAAAACGTATCATTAGCAACAAGATTGCAGATGTATTGCGGTACAGATCTCTACATAGAGTCAAGATGACAATCCAGTGCAGTGCAGGCAATCGATCGGCGGCGAGAGAACATATTGGCGCTGGCGGCTGCTTATCTGCCAATCAATCTGACGAGGTATGGCCAATATCACACTGGCTGAGACAGTGGGTATTTGCTTTGCTTGTGGTAATAATGTCAACTCTGGTGTTGACATAATGTCTTAGTATTAGGTGATGCGTATTGTTTATGTGTGCTGTAACGATAATATTCTAGGCTACATATATACTTTACAGATTTAAAGTTCAGGAGGATGTCGAGCTGAAAAGTTTAATAAGATTTGAAAGTACGATACATGCCTCCAAGAAGAGATTGGGTCATAGATATTTTTTTGGTATTCCTGTCGTTGCACACTCCTTTAAGGGACCAATCTAGGACACATTGCCGGAAGCCACGTCCGAGATCTGAAACTCTCATCGCTCTTTCCGTTCTTAGTACTTTGATTATCAGGCCAATAGTGAATTTATTATAAATTTTTCTATTAAATAAAAATTCTATGCCTACAGCGAAATCAACGCGCAATGCATTCTAAATATTCTTCTTAAACATACGAAATACATATATATGTTTTTATTATTTCACGAAAATATTTACGAACTAAAATATTTATAAACATAACATCACGCCTGTAATTCCCGAAGGGGTAGGCAGAGGAGTTTAGTAAACTCTCCCGTTTCACCAGTTACATTTAAGTAAATATTTATGTTTATTTTAAAATATTTATATTTATGTTTTTATTATTTCAATGTCTAAGGACATTTGAAATATACCTAATTATGCCAACCAATACATTAATATCACAACTAACATCACATTGTATGAAATTAAAATGACATAAACACTAAGGAAGACACCTAACAATCGCTCCCGACCTTTGGCTTGCGGGCAGCAAACAAAGCCATTCGAGTCGGAGTTAAACTCCACAATGCTCATAAAGGAATCGCCTTAGAACTTCCCGGGGAAACGTGTATAAGGACTATTAGACTAATCTGCGGTTATAAGCATAACAGCGAACAACAAAATCACCCCTATTACAATGCGATTAAGCTCATGACATATTTGTCGAACGACAACACAAAAGTTGCTCGGGTGAACACGGCTTAATTGTTTTTTTTCTCTTTTCTTCCTAATGAGGCAAGAGTGGTCTACAATTGTTGTCATTGTGTCAATGACTTCGGCGTTTTTCATGCTTCCCACTTAGTTATTTCTCTTCATTTCCTTCTATTAGAAAACGCACTCATGAGCACCTATTAAACTCACTGTCTCGTTTTGTTCTCGCTCTTTAACAGAACACCTATTTAAATCATAATAACTTTAAAGGGAAAAGGTTCTAACGCGTCACATATGCATATTGAGACCATGTAAGACCCTAAGGGTCGGTGGATCGTTCTGGAATATTCATGTCTAATAGCTTTTTAGCGCTAGTTATATTGATATTTGATTTTCATTTATTTGACATCATTTAATGAGATAATTCTGCTCCATTTACATATACATATATAATTTGACACTAACTATGCTATGGATATAATTTAAATAATGAAATTAAATAAACAGTCAAAAACAAGTCACATTCCAAGACTAATGTCAAATAAAACTCCAATTATATTTGAAACGTCACATTGGCTCTTCTCACTGATGCTTGGTGAAATTCTTTACTTTGATGCATCTGTCGTCAACACTACAAAGCAGAACACAAACACGCACGTACTTATCTTCGTTATAAACATTTAGCTGTATGGAAATATACTGTTGGATATAGATGTCCCCCAATGAGCAGCATTACCTCATCCTATAGCTTACCGCATCTAGCCTCTAAAATACCTTGACATACATATGTATATATCGTTTCCTGACATAAGCGCTCTGCATTTTTGCAAATGTAAAACTAATGTAAAACTTGCAGTAAGTAAAAAAACCAGTAATGACTCCGTCTACGTTTGAAGTATTTTAGATGACTAACTAAACCAAGTCGCAGCAAAGCATGTCCGTCAGTCCCGCCAGCCAGTGACTCGTTAGTTCGCTGCAAACAAATCTGATTAGCTAACGATGTACACAGACAGACGTGCGACATTCGTACGCAAAGGGGCCACGCTCAGCCTGCGCCCCGACTGTTTACGAACTGTTCAAGACCTCTATAAATCGCTCCATACCATTTGTTTGGCAACATGCATTGATGTTGCAAGCATCTTGATGTCTTTCGTAACGGAACTGTATCGAAGTGTACATCATCCACATGGCTGTAAGTTTCTTTAATTATCATTCCTGGCACGGATTTTTTCAGACAGTTTCTGCTTACTGCTTTAAGTACTTCGGTGCAGAAGTAAGGTACATTCTAACCGTACGTAACATTACGCCTGTAATCCTTAGAAGAAGTAGACAGAGCAGTGCAGCACGCTTCCACGTTTCACCAGTTACGTTAACGACCCACTATGAAATAGGTGGTGAGCCTATTGCCATACACCGGACACAAAAGCAGAGTCCGAGCCAATACTAGAAATTTATAGATAGAAAAATACAACAGTAATTTACTCAGGGATCGAACCCTGGACTTTTAAATCGATAGTCGTTTTTTAAAGTTTTAAACTACCTTAAGTAGAAGTTTTAGAAGAATCTCAAATAGTGAAGCCCTACTATCTAAATTAAAAACCGCATTGCATGAAAATGCACGTTAGCTTTTGTCATTAGTACCCTCATCGGTGGACCTAGTAGATCTTTCATGGCTTAAGATATGATGTCGTCAACCATGACTACGACTAAATCGACTTTTTTAGTCTTCACTTTCATTACATCCGCTTAAGTTTTATACAAGTATATTCGTTAAACAACATTACGTATCATTTTGTAATATTATTCGCAACTTCTGTACGTATGGTCTTTTGTAACACCAGCTACACGATAGTTACATTTGAATTGTTGAAAAGTGAGCTGCACGACCTTATTTCGTGTAATTTATGCATGCATCATGCAAACATAACTAGTACTTAATATTTGCCGAAGTTAAAAATTTACTCTGCAATTTGAAAAGAGTTTAAGATTGAGAAATAAATTAGACTATAGTCTGAGCTCTCTCAATATGAGTGGAGACCCTAATTCCAATGTAGGAATGATGAAAAGGTTGTTATTGTTACTTATTTATTTAATATTTTTTAAAAGTCTTGGATAGTGTTAAAACTACATATGTCAGCCAATAAATGTCCAAAAGCTGCTAAAGGTATGATACGAACCATTTCCAAATTTACTTTCATTTTCATCAATATTTTTTATACTTCAATTTATATATTAACAAAAGAGCAATTCTCTGTTCCACTTACACCCAAACCACATAAAAATGTAACAATGAAATAGCTAAATAGTTCTTAAAATGCTGTTCAATTCACGAAATCGCAATAATCTAGTTGAGCTGAAACATTTAAAGTACAATTCGTTCGAATTTTAAATGTAGTGTTTTAAAAACTGCTTCATAGCAGGACATTCGAATTTTAAAACGTCACCTGACGCAGCTCAATCAACGGACATTGTTCTCCAAATCATTGTTTGACGAAATATTGTGTTAAGTTGCACGAATTTAATCTCGTTTCACAAAAGTTCGTGTAATTGTAGAACAATTTAAATGAAATTTACGTTACTTAATTTCATTATTATAAAATTCAAAACGTTTAACCGCCATTTTCCAAAAAAAATATAATTTTCAAACGATGGTTAATTATATTTAATAATATTTTGCATGCAATGACGTAGATTGTATATATAAATTGATTAATTCATTAATTTAGCCTAATTTGTAACATACTGGTAAATTAATTTTTAGTCTAACAAGATAAGCTATATTCACTGTACTACACGAGTTGAAATTTTTAATTACATTAGCTATTAAAAGCGTTTTCAATTTACACCAAATAGAGGTATAAATTTGGAGGCAGTTGCCCATGAAGGCCAAAATTCACTTCTTCTGGCCAAATAATTCAGACACTGGCTTATGAGGGTACAAAGAGTTGCAAATATATTTTTAATGTATTCCTAAATTTACGTCAGGTAAGTTTATGGGGAAAACTAAATAAATACATTTACAACTAATCGTTGTAGAATTTTAAACTTTGAAAATGCTTTGTTTTGGAACGCAACACGAAGGATATAATTCACGCTTTATTTTCATGCGCATAGGTCCATTGGGCAAAGACAAGCAATGCATAAGTACATGAACGTATCTACCATCATGTACCATATACGGTTTTTTTTGCAAAATGTCATTAGGTACCTTAATTTATTAGCAGTGTATTACCGTACAGTAATGTTCAGACACAGATGGTGTTTTTTTTTAATTCTATATACAAATCACTAAACTAGGCAGACACCACCCTTGACGTGACGTATCCAGAGCGTAACACGAAAACTCCATAAAATGAACAGCGCGCGTGGATCACGCCTGCAGCGGTCGCCAGGTGTCCAGATATGTACAGTTCGATGTCAAAATATATAACTAAGTTGTATAACGGAATGGTTATATTATGTAATATTGATGTGCGATCAAAGCGAATGGTAAAATAAGAATCGTCAAATTGCTCAGTTTCTATTTATTAACGTTTTGTGTAAGACCTTATGAATTGTATTCTATTAATGAATTAAAGATAAGATATAGAACAAATTATTTGAAATAAAAAAAGGTTAAGAAGAAAGAATAAAAAATGGGCTTAAAATAGGCATCAATCCATACAAATATAACCAGATGTCGTATGTAAGGACTTAGTATGTTATACAAGGTATAACACATTAAGTATTACAAACTTACAATGTGTTACAAGGTTTTATACAATGTATAACATACATGTTAAATAAATAAATAAATGTACCTATACATATAATTTTGTATACATATCCTCACGTAATAACATAAGTGTAAAAGCTAAGCTAGATTAATAAGATGCCAAGATCTGTAACTGATAAAAAATATAAATGCATACTTGAGATTTCAAGGAGCTAGAGACAGTATTTCAAAAAGATGCTTTATACTACACATCCATAATCTTTGCTGTATCAATCAGAGCATCATTACATCAAGTGGCTGAATATTAAACGTGGAGACAAGCCGCTTTTAAATTAACGCACAGATACCAGCAGCAGAACAATTAAGAAGAGGTAACAGGATCTAGAAGAGACTGTTCGCGTAATCATTAGTATCTGTGGTATTGGAATACCTCATGTTTCAAAATATAAGCCTAGAAAGGAGACTTCCAATCAACAGAGGAACGATAACAGAGATAATAATAATTATAAATCAATAAGACTTCGAAGCAATCTGTGAATCTCCTCTATCGCGCTCCGATTGTATAATTTTCGTTAACAACAATGTATAATCTAGCGGAGGTGTATAAATAATAGCAGATACAGGCAATATCGCAATACGTGACGTCATAAGACGCGAACGAGACACGAGAACACAATAAATTTTACAGCGAGCACGATTTTTGATCGCACCGAACTGCTAGATATTCGTCGTATACATATACATTCATGTAAACGGAACAATGTGATATCACGCCTGAAATCCCCAAAGGGGTCAGCAGAGGAGTGTAATATACTACTACGTTTCGCCTACTTATGTTTTACGTCCCATGGAATAAGTGATGAGCCTATTACAATACACCTGGCACAGATCCAGACTCCGAGCCAATACTGGAAATTTCTTCTGACGATACATTCGTTAGTTAGAAGATCTTATAAAATTCTATAGTAGTAGAATTCTATAGGATTTGAACCCAGGAGCTCTCGAATGCAACCACTCAACCACATGAGGCAGTCACGAGCTTTATGTTTGTACATACATCACATGTAAATTGAGAAGTGGGTAAGGTACTCATATGTACGATCCATCGCATACATTTTTAACACCATGTAACTATACATACATAGATGTATAAATGTGTGGCAAAAAAATATATAACAATTACTGTTTGTAACAAAAGAAATTACTGTTTCTTACACAATACAAGCATATATGCGTTTATTACACAAAAAAGCGAAGATAAATATTGTAACAATAATGGACAATATGATCGGACAATCTAACGCGGTAAAAACTGTGAAGTAAGCATTTAAAATGTAAGAACATTATGTGTTCAAGCATATTGTGATCTGTTGGAGGAGAGTTAGATTAACGCGATCCTAAGAATCCTGATATTTTTATGAAGAACATGAGTCATTCTGTCTCAGACAAGTGGTAATATTCCGACAGTGGCGTCATCGTACAGCAATAACTATATAGTTTATTAGCAGACTTTGTAAATGCGTTATGAAATAATTATAATATTAAGAGCAATTAACGAAATTTCTTTAATTTTTAATAAGTTCGAATTAAAATCGATAACAGTGGAAATTGTAGTTATACTCCTTATACTGTATCACTTATATGTATTATATTTTGTGAGTATATACTTGTATTTTCTTGAAATTAACTACACTACCCTGTTTACCCCTTTGGGGATAACAGGTGTTATGTTGCTTTTTTTTCAAATCATTATTTACTTATCAGTCAGTCAAATGTTGCTTTTTAGCGGCAAAAATTATAGACCTAATTGTACCTCAAATATAAAATGAAACGAATAATCCTAAAGTCAATACTCAATAACTATCATAATCCATACGTAACAAAACCGAACTTGCAACGCATAAAACACAAATCGGTAACGCACAATCCGAATCGTATCAATTAACATCCGATTTTACTGCCGCTACCGGTTTTTACTTTTTATCGCGATTCATAAATTATACCGTTCTATAAACAGTCGCTTACACAATATTGTCTTAATCTGTTCATGGATTTACGATTGCTGTACGAATTTACGATTCGGTAGCGTGTTAAAAAGCGTGTATTATTTCTTTTAATATTTTCAACAGTAGCCCGAGTGAAAATTGTTTATGGTGGAGATTGAATCTGTCAGTAATATAGACTGTTTTGTTCGCTGTAAGGGAGAATCTTCATTTACCGTTCTCGCCATTTGCGTATACACATATAGTACAACAAGTAAATTTCGAGCAACTTCTTTTTGCCTTGTTATTATTACATTATAACACCAGGTGTCTTATAAGGTAAGTAGAGAGCACTGAGCGCGAAATATCACTATTCTTATAGAACGCGCGTGCTTCTATTTTCTCCACTTTCTTTATATATGTTTGGTTTTGGTGACTTCTAACTCCCTCATCATCAATCAGTCTGACCTTTTTGGTCAAGATGACTTATGTTTTACTCACACAATTTATGCATTGTGATAACATCACGCCTCGGCTTTCCAAAAGAGGTAGGTCGGTAGGTCAAGCAGCGTTAAGAAAATCAATAAAATTTGTAATTTTCTTCGTAATCCTTTTATTTTTTTCACGGGTATTTTTCCCTTTGCAGGAAAACCACACTATAAGAGATGATTACTATAATTACAACATTTTACATGATACAGGGATTTATTCTTCATTATAATAACGTCACAGTGGGTCACTTGTGGTGTAGGCAGAGAGCTGTACCAATATTTAAGCAGTACGTTTTAAAATGAACATGGACAACAACATGTTAAAAAATGTTGGAGGTCAATATACCTTAATATCAGTACCGCCAGATGGAGTTACGATCGTTAAATTTATGTTCCAATGTGACGTTTACAATCTCGTCTTTAAATCTAATTAGATGAAAGTACAGCTATATATAAAGTTGACTTGTCCGTCTGTTTCAAATTAAAAAGCAATAACTCTGGCGGGCACGGCGGAGGGCATCAAGGAATTTTTTTAGTGCTATGATTTACGAGATCGTTAACATTCAACGCCACGATGTTTTGTTTAAAATACATGTATGTATACGCAACAATGTACAATAGATGTTAGTATTCAATCAGGTATTACACAATAACATGTCGTATCGTGGATGTGAACTACACTCTACCTCCCTCTTCAGAGAATTAAAGCGTCAAGATATGTTATGATTCCCGGACGGGCTTCAATTCTATAAGATAACTTTACACATTATTTTACAGACTGTTTCCACATATGTATGTAATCCCTTTTTCCGTCCTAAACAATTATAATAGTCTTTCTGCTGCGAACACGTGATGCTCTCTAATTCAGAATTACTAGAAGAACGGCTACTTTAGGCAAAGAATCGCCATTTCGATTGGACAATCACAACTACGAATCACCAAGAAAATGGTTTTGAATAAAATCTATTTATCTTTTCATTTCATTTCAAAAATCAACTGCGACCGCTAAATGCAAAAGACGTTCAGTGTTCATCTCTTGTTCACTTCAATTACTTGTTTCAACTCTTATTCTTCTTCTTTTTTCAGTTACTATCCTCCAGGTTTACTAGTCCTGTAATACAAATTGAGTTTCTTATCGATTCTCATATCACACACTCTTCTTAAGTACATATATATATATAATAGGCATCGTGGTAATCTTATATCAGATGGCTCAATGCGTCATGCTCTCTTTCATCAGCTCAATCGTGTCCAGCTGTGACATGAAAACATGGTGGGTGATTATGGTTGACCTAATCTAGAAAGCACAGTATGCACTCACAGCTGTAATGACGAATTGTTTTCACAGAAACCCACATTAATTAAATGTTTATAGGCCGTTAGATTTCTTAAGAGTAAACTAACATACTGGCTTTTCTAATGTTACTGCAACATAAGTCTCAATACAAAAATCCTCAATGTCAAGTACATATAAATGCACATATGTAGAGCTGTGAATCACCACCAACATGGTGCCCGTTAAAAGAGTAAATTACGTTACAAAATAAATAACCCTTACAAACTTCACCCATGTCGTTTAGGTGCCATTGTTTCACAAAAAGCTTTGTTAACCTCATCATTATCCCATACTTTGTGTGTTTCCTACTTACTTAAGCGTGGAGCTTGTTCCGTACAAGCCACTTCATTAAGTATTTTTTTGTTGTACTTCATTATTTTAAAGCTTTCACGGTATGAGTTTCCGGTAACATTGTGTTTGACAAAATCAAATTTGTATTTGTATGAAACCATGTACATATGTTTGTTGGATGTAGAGTATGTAGAGTTCAAGACAGAGCTGTTTGTCGGGATTTCACGTACCTACAGACTATGAAAGTGGTTAACTTAAATCCATACCATTAGGTTAATAATATTTTAATAACATCTCAAATATAATAATAAGGTTTACGATCCAATAAGATTTTAATGATCTTTTAAAGATAATAAAAAAACTTAAGTTAATTATTAATAATAACCCATCTAATACAGCCATAGCAATGGCCCCTACGGTTTGTTTAAATGTGTGTGTAGATTTCTATAGACTTATACAACCTTTCACAGTTTGTTTGTAATATTCATAAAAATTCTCTCTTTGAGTGCCCCATTGGTATCTACAATTAGTGAAACTGATTGCTGAGCCAAGGTCGTGAATTCGATTCCCACTTGGAACAAATATTTGTGTTACGAGCACACTGACAGTTTTATGTGTGTGTATATTAATGTGCATAGAAACATATGGGATTAAATATGCAACGAGCGGCGCGTACAAAATGTATATGTTTCTTCCTTTCTTTTAAGTCATATTTTTATGAGAAGTTATTCCTAGACTTAATTGCCTTTGGATTAGGTATATTTCGTTCTTATTTCAATTCGTTCTCTAAATCAAAATATAAGTTCAAATTACAATTTTAAAATGTGAGCTTAATTTTCAGCAAATAATTCCAAACAATATAATTAATAAATCCTACGTTAACACATCGTTACTGCCCCATTCACTCGATCGACTCTACCGAAACGACCATCGAACAAAGCTCTCTAACGACTCAATTAAATATTTATCTGGTTCCAATTGGTATGAAAATAACTATAAATACTGCGTACAGGTAGAGCACGAACTACAGGGGGTAGAGACGGCCGGAAACAAAAATTGAGGGCGTTTGTCAAAGTCCCCCCGCGGAAATGGTGCATAAATAAAGTCCAGTTAAAAAAATATGCGCAGAGCCTACTAGTGGCTCAACCCAATATCGAATTAGCTGGAATTCAGAATCGAATTATACTCATGAATTCACATCACGAGTATAATCAACAAAATATATTATATAATACTTATTAAAATATCTGGTTATACGATAAACTTACCGGTAAAAACAAAAGGAAATTATGATGTAAGGTGTTAATTCTAAGTATACAATATACCAAGTTACGCGTATTATTTGGAAATTATGTAGTCTAATTATCTACAAATTTGTTTGGCGTGCCGCTATTATCAGTATCACCTTCAAAAATAGTTTTCGATGCCTTCAGACATAAACTACTACACTACTAGAAGAACGGTACTAAAATGGTTCTTACCGAAACTGTCAATCGATTTGTATTAACGTAGTATTTAAACAGACTACTAAATACCTCCTAACAAAATTATTTACCTAGAGTCGAAAATTATTATACAGCTTTCTGAGGGATTTTATCAACTTTAAGGAAAAAAACTTTGCAATGAAACATCACAATAGACATGAAAAATTATCTATTTATCACACTAATATATATTCTAATTTAGTACTTTATTTTAAAACTTAAAACAGACAAAACTTTATTTCAGTCTAGAGAAAACACTAGGACGTTTTACACGTGAAGCGTGAAAAACAGACGCGAACATCGCATTTCCAATTCAACGCTTGTTTTTATAACTTGTAACAATAACCCGCAATGTCACGGTGAGCTGTCATCCCGTATGTCGTGATCGCGTGATACCGTCGAGTCTCGTGTTTTCGAGTTCTCGAGTTTCGAGAACTATTGGTAGGGGCAATGATCTATAGCACATTTTACAAAGTAAGCCATAAAATTGAACGTAAAATGGCCGGTAATAACGTTGTCTGTCTGTACGTTTCGGACCCGAGAGGTTGGTTGAAAAATTGTTCCCGTTATTCCAGATATCTATCGCCTCGGAAAGTTATCCCATTATTAATAGTTCGGAGAATAAAATAAGGCATGTGAACCAGCTTTGTATTTACAGTAAAAATTATTACATTTTAATGTAAATGGCCAAACAAACAATAAAGTTAAATAATAGCGACTTAAATCAGTGGTGCTTTTTGTTAATTAATTAATAATAAACATAATAGTTTGTTCAAAGACCAATCTTAGACGCGCAAAATAACGAGAAAAGTGTTTGACGCATGATTTACAATAATGAAAATTTTGATTTTGAATGAATATAATTTCGTCACTATTTAGATATCCGAATTGTAGATCTAAAAATATTTCTAAGTTAAGCATGTCTAGTTGAACATAAATTGGATACAAGCTACCAGCGAAATTTTCTTCAAGCGATCCAGTACTTATAGAATCCTTCTTCCCATGTCAATCTATACATTAAATTATGTCTCAAACAAACCAAACCATTGCAACTCAAGACACTAGGAAGTCGCATAAAATGACACAAGAATAAACGAAATCGAACCTTGAACCAAACGTACCACAAACAAACAAACAATCGCAACGCGAACAAAAACTCGTCTGAACAATAACAAAACAAGTTGAACCGCTCAAAGTGCAAAGTGAGGTACAAACCTACAAAAAAGTGAGCAAATAAACTCCACTTAACGTTTTCATGCCTCACTGCCGCCCGCTAAGCATTAACGGTGCGATGCTCGTACATCACACGGCTTGCACCACAATTTATATATGAAAGGGAATTTTAATGCGACAGCACAATATTTCCATGCAAAAGAAAAGTTGCATTTAAAATCACACACAACTGAATGCAATTTCTATTAAAAGGAAAGAATGAGGGATAAATAAGTGGACAGGTCTATAAGAATAGAAATATGTATAGGTATGTATGTCAGGCGGTGGTCATAAAGTGTGTCCGGTAAGTAAAGTGGCTTAAAGATACAATAATAATATTTACCAAGTAAACAAATGCATTTTCATAATTTTCAATTCATAAATCAAGAATATTACACAAAAAGGCATCGTTCAAAGGATTTGGTCAGAATCAGAAAATTAATGTATTTCAAATGATACAGGAAGAATTTTCTAGAAAATCTCAATATTGGATCTTCGTTAGCGATTTTATTTAAACTGACAAGGCGCTCTTTGATTCTAAAATGTTATTTCTATATGTAACTCTTGAAAAATAAGTAAAATAATGATATTGTTAAAAATTACAGCCTACTAAATACGTTAATTATTTTGTATAAAATAGCATCCATAGTAAATAAAAAGAATCACTTTACAAAATGTATGCTTAGTGATGTCTAAAATTAGGACTAGGATGTCAAGACTAAGTGACATCAGGTTGTGAATGAGTGACTGCTATTAGCAAAGTTTTCACAAGTATTCTTGTACTACGGAGAACATATTATTTACTAACCCACATACCTTATAATTAATAATAAAATAAAACATCTAAGGTGTGTGGGTCTGCCAATCCGCACTAAGCCAGCGTGACAGACTATGGCATTAACACTCTCGTTAATCTATTTTAGAGGAGACCCATATTCCAACTGTGGACTTATAAATGGGTCTATTATTACCTTTTTTTTATTTTAATATTTATATTACATGCCAATTCTATACCCGGTGTATGGCAAAACGTTCTGGGCGTAAACGTAACTGGTGAAACGTGGGCGTGGACCACACTCGTCTATCTATCCTTCCGAGGATCCCAGGCGTGATGTCATTTTAATTTTTTTACACGCCAATTTATATTTGTATAACCATTGAAATACCGAGTCTCGTAGTTGAGTAAATTAATCAAACGCGTACATCGCCGCGTCGCTCCCATAAATCACTCGGACGAAACTTCATTTGTTCCAGAGGTATGTGTCTACCTCGCACCTATCGTGTTTATTGCTACATCGGACAGACACGTGCCCGGTAATGTAATTGTGAGCGCAATAAGTGAACTCTGAATGACAGCATGTGCCTTTTGCTGTAAATAAATATCTTGGGATAATTCACACGGGCATCTGAGCCCAAGCTGTGCAGAATCTAGGCGCTCGTAAAATGTCAGTTGATTAAATACATAATTATGTAAACATCTAAATGAAAATTTCATATTTTTGAAATGAAATAAAATTTGACATTTTGAATTGAAATGAATGAAAATATTTATACATAACCAGAGGGAGACCCAAGACTCGAGTCCATGATAAATATATTTTGTCCTGTACAGAAATAGAATCCACATTATACATCTCAACAGTTACTAACTAACGTACAAAGCCGACCATACAAAGCAGCTTTAATTATCTCATTTATCGACATTTGAAGACCGCAGACCTTCACATTTAGGACCTTAGGAAAATTCTCTAAGTTTTCTAATATAAACAACCTCTGATTGAAAAATAAAGTAAAAAATATTATTCATGAGTAAACTCTTTTATGTGCCATCTTGACTCACAGTGGAATTCAAAAAGCGCTAAATAACCGCTACACCACTAAATTAGCGGTGCTATTGAAATTGAATAAATTGGACAGTCGCGATGTACAGCGGCCCGTATCAGCGTTCAGTAATTAATTAACCGCACGTGTCAGCGCTTCGCGCGTTCTACGCGTAAATTAATCGAGGGTTCAGCCCTTCATTTTTAAATGTTTGTTAGACAAGTACCTAGTTCATTAAAAGACGTTCCTAGGTCATGTAACGCTTGCTACTAACGAGGATGTCAGAGTGTACCGTAAATATATTTATCCTTGCAGATCTGACATGCTTCTTCTAGATTCATCACTCAGTCTAAAGGATGAGAAGTTCGGCCTGGAGGCCGTGTACTATCCGTAACCATCTGTATCATAGTATAGGAGTAACGTCTTTTAACGACTTTAAATAGGATGCACAAATCACTAATAACTAAAATACTAATACCAGTATCTAGTTTCTACATACCTGTTCGGAATTGGTTGTATTTTTTGGATGTCACCACCCTCTTTTAATCACTGCCTTATCTTTACTACCCTTTACACAAAAATTACTACTGCTCTTTAGCGGCTCTACAAAAAATATATATACAAGAAAGCATGCGTGTTAATCTTACTCTGATGTCGAGAAAGGTGTACTTGGTCAAACGATGTGAAATATTAGCGTTTATTGCTAAAATTAGTATAATTTTAATAAATATAAAAAACACGGTGTTAAGCGTTATTCTTAAACTGTAAACAATAGATAATACGAGAGGTAACAGTTTGTGTTAACGTCTCCCGTCTGTCGGTCCGGCTTTATGGCGTTAATAACAATAAATGTAACAATGAATGTTACAAGATGCGTTTCCTTTATTGTTATTGTTACTCCGACTTTTCTGTAACGGTTAACATAACAATTCATAACCGATTGTTATGGCTGTCGGAAATTGGTTTTAATAATTCGGGAATTATAAATTGTTGCGTTATGAAATGTTTCATTGCTTTCTTGGGTAATGTTAGAAGGCTGTGATCAGTCACGCATATAGTAACGAATTGATAAATGTTTTTATATGCAGCCCAAAGTGTAATAAACTTTACGTATTGAAATAAAATGTAAAATCATGCCTGTAATTCCCGAATAGGTGGGCAGAGGAATGTAGTACACTTTTATCTTTCACCAGTTACGTTTATGTCCCGTTATGGTCGTCCACTGAGTCGTCGCCG
>DWEC01000826.1:0-15122 GCA_018245735.1 Microceris miodesmiata
GCTCAACACATCTTCAAAGTTTTAGCGTTCCATTAAATAGTTTGAACACATAGTTCTTCAATATTTAAATTTTAGCTTCGTTCATTACTGTTCGCCGCCCTCTTTGACAGAATTTTTTGTATGTATAACGTCTTATTTACACAAAATATAGGAAAATATTAACGTAAAAATATCCATATTCACGGCACGCAGGTGAAACCGCGGTTAACGACTAGTGTAAAAGAAAACAAATTGTTAACCTTGAAATTACATCGTTAAACAATTTAACGGATTGAGATTTAATAACAATAACATTATATATCTAATTAGGTTTAGATTTAATTTGTAATTTAAATAAATTAGCTGAATTCGTTTTAACCTCGACAATACTGAAATGTTACGAAACATTTGTACATGAGTACTATACATATACATTTACGTTATATTTTCATATAATATAGTTTGCTCGAAATTTCGGCGAATTAACCGGCGGCGAATCAACATCTCCAGCAACGAGACTAGTTGAGTAGAAACTCGACTTTAATGATAACTCCTGCGGGCGTTTCCCGGGTAATCGGAATACTAGATGATAATCGGTCTCTGTGCTTGAAGTTAGGCCGTTTACACACTGTGCTGTTGCCCGCGGTCTTTATTAAGTTGTTACATCAGTACCTAATTATTTGGTTAATAATTCCATAATTATCATTATCAAACCACCTATTAAACCACCGTTGGATATGAGTCTCCTTTTAAAATATTTTTTTAAAGCCATAAGTAGAAATAAAATATTATGCCTAAGTGATTAAAGGTATGTAAATATTACAGTGAATATATCTTAAAATTCTTAGTGCAGATACGTGTTTCTCTTTTAAAAAATACATAATACATTTTATATGGTACATGTACATGCTGTTACAATTTCTCTTTCTCTCTCCCTTTCTAATTATTCTAACTACTGAATATTTGCAACTAGAACTCAATTGATTGTTTTCAATTTTTTTCTATAGTTCCGCGCCTAATCTGGATAATTAATATGGCAGGGTATTAAAAAAAAGTTAAAATATACATTGCTATTACATATGTGTCAGGATATCCCTACCCGCATGCCCAGCGGGAGTTTATGGGTAAAGACTTTGAGTATCATATAAATGCCGACACAATGTTCCGTTATTAAAATAAAAAATAGTCGAACACAAATCGCCTAGTTCGATGAGGTGTGTTGCCCATACTTACATTTCAAGGTGTTCAAGATCATAACGGTGTAGATGCACGCGCTGTCTGCCAGTGTAATTACGTTGTACGTACATCGAGACGGTCCCGCTATGTTGTGTTATTATTGCATTTTTGTAGCATTATTACCATGCTACTCATCGTGGCGTCAAGTCCTTTGTGGAGTACGCAGAGAGCACGAATCATTCATTATCCTCATTTATTTCATTATCTTCCTCATAAATGCACGCCGGTTTTCGCGATTTCTGACCCACCCACCAGCCAGTACCTGATCTATTTTATCAAGATAAGTATATAGAGTTCTTATAGTCACGTTTGATATCAGCGAGTATTGATTTCTGAATGTAGCTTCGTATTGGCGTGCTCCCTATATGAATAATATATACTTACGTGTTGCCAAAAATACCCCGACCGCCAAGTAAGTTTGACGGGGTTCGCGATGGACGGCCGAAGCCACAAATATTTAACGTTACGTTGGTTTTCTTTAGATAAAAGCACCAAGACATATCTCACGAAGTTTAAACCACATTTTGTTCAGGAAATAATTTCTGTCACCTTTTTGTTTGTAGTATATGGTCATTTAAGCAATAATTTTACAAAAATCTCTAGAAATCGTCTCATTGCGCAGCTTGAAGGCAAGGATTCTCTGTTAAATTCTTGGAACCAACGTTTAACCATTTCAGGACATACCAATAATATGGTTGTTTCGATTGAAGTGTCTTCCTACTGTTGACTCGACATCAAACCCTTGCAGACTTCATAATCCTTAATAACATCTCTGCAGCGCCTGAAGTCTATCAACATGCACTTGACCTCCGTGATAAACTATGGTCTTAAACCCTCATTATGGGAGCAGAAAACTGTCACCTGTAGATTAACAATAAAAGTGTTAATGATGATGATAAATGATGAGATACTTCGTGGCCTAAAATGCCAGTTATTCGTGGTCAAGGAGAATTAAGTGAGTACAATTGTAAATTGGACATTAGGTATGCGTTTCATTAGTGAATACTCGAAACTCTGCTGTCTATGACTCACTGAAGTTGACTAAGCACCTCGCTGTGATGACGTAATAGAGACACTGGCGTGTCGAAGGCGACAACCGTAGGCAAGCGGAGTAGGGAGCGGGAGGAGAAGGGCATTCCTCACAAGTGCTTATTTGATTTCTGCGTGCTATACGTACGGTTTGCAGGTGCGTTGCAAATGGTTCGCCGTGCGTGCCTCTACAAGAACTATGCAATGTGATATGCAACGAAATGCATTAATTTGCACGCCGCGCGCTCGGAGAGAGTCCGCAGCCGATAATCACGACAGCCAGTTTCGAATGTGTGGATACTTTGCACTGCTGTCACATGTTTATTTAGCGTTGTGTTTTATTTTCTATGCATGTACATATGTGTCAGCATCTGTGCTTGTCATGTTAATTGTAAGTTCTTTAATTAAACACTATCATTGTCATCGAGCTTTTTAGAATTTTACTTCTGCATACGAGTGTCCTTTCAGAATTGATTCCAGAATTGAGATCGGTTAAGGCCCTAGTTTGGGTTGGGCAAATATGATGAACTGATGTTTTACCGTTACTGTGATAGGTTATTATTTTTTCAGGAAATAACTTAGCAATTGAGTATCGAGTTAATTTAGCTTTATTTTTTCTACAATTAGGTATCACAAATATAAGACAATAAACTCACTCTCCATATAAACCTAATAATGGTAAAATATGTAGGGAATGTTTTATACTGTTCACGCGCGTAACAAATATCCTATCTAAGTGTTACTGCAGATAACAAAACCGGTACCGACGTAACAAGCATTCGACGAGGTAACAATTTACGGCCTCTCGGGTACACGCAGTATACAGATCGGAAACAATGTGCGAAACATGTTAATGAATATTAGGAATGACGAACTTACACTTTTTCCTTTTCGATATAAGGTTTTAGATTTCCTTTTGTTCGTTTTATTTTTCATGGTTATATTGAAATTAGAATTTTTTCAAGCTCATTCTTCTGATATTAACGCGGAAACAAATATTGCCTTGTGCGTTTGTTACAATTGAATTTGTCATTGACACAAGTAACTCTATTTGTTATTCTTGGAGACATTTGACAATGGTATGTAGATGCACATATAGATAAATATACTCAGCACGATATTATAACGAACGTAATAGACATGAGAACGAGTGAAAAATGCCATGGTACAACTGAGGTATTGCTTCACCGTAACAGGTGGTGTGCGAAACAGAGCAGCCGGTCAGTGGGCCCACGAGCGCGCGGAATGAGGCTCGCGCCGAGTGAAACATTCGCACCGTCGGCCGCCGCTACTCCACTGCACTTTCACTTGTCATACGATAGTTGCGATTTGTAGCATTCGTTTTATATACAGTCATGTATATGTAACATACCATCACGCCTGCATTCCCCGAAAGGGGTAGGGTTATCTGTAGTATGTAGAGCATTCAATCCGGAATGTAAGGGCAGATGTCAGTCGTCACCTTGAATGCAATGGTATGTCGTTAGAGAACTTCGAAGCGCAGTACCACAGTTCCTTTATACCTTTACAATTTTAAATTAGTTTACAGAAGTCGTATAACATGTGGTTATTTTTGGTTAAATATTTAAAAACACGCAGACACACCACAAATGATATATGTACCTAAATGCATATTATAACCACTCATATAAAGAGACAAAATAATATAAAACATCTAATGCGTTAGTACAGATGGTTTATGAGTATGAATAAAATGGGTAAGAAATCAGCTAGTATTACGAACACACCTCGATAGTTGAGTCAGGAGTTATAATTATTGCAATTTTCATTGCAAGATAGTAGGGCAGTCGTAAAATCATACTACCATTGAATGTGTGACAATAAATTATTGTATCTGCGAGATATAGTCTAGATGCAGAGGTAATGTGTAAGTAGGTTGGCACGGAGCGTGTATCGAGATATTTATAGTGCCTATAGCGACGTGACAAATGAATACACTTTCATTTTGCACTCACTGCACTACTGAGTAGTCAATAAAATCGACTATAGTCTGCTGATGTATAGTATATCTATTAGGTGTCCACAATGTAGCGTTATTTATTGTATATATGTTTAAAGCTCTTAATACGCGCCGTTTATATAATTTTTAAATGTTCACGAATAAAATAATTGCAAAATTTAGTCATTACCACATACGTTTTATTATGACATTTTTCCCTTAAATGAAACTCTATACATCTCAAAAAGAATTTAATTTCATATAAAACGAAAGCAAATTAAAAACACGAAGCCGGCGATACCTATTATAGTTGCAATTTTCACATTTATTACGTTCAGTGTCAATGAAGATAATGAAAAATTAAGCAAAACCTTTCTTCGATATAGCAGACGAAGAAAAACAAACAAGCAAAGAGTAAAAAGTGACATTTTGTATTTAAAAGTATCTAAAGTACTTAGTTATATGCCCATTTGATAAACATTATCTATATGTATGATTCCGAGCGTATAGTTATGTTTTTCCTCAATTCAACAAGTGTCTGTAATGTTACAGAATGCTTTCAGTTTAGAACGTTTTAAATGTCATTCTAAACACCCTACCTTCGATTAGTCATATCTGATATTTGTACAATTCCCAGCTAAAATTCTCGAAGCCAATCTGCGCAATTAATGCACCAAATGGAAAATATAAGTTTTTCCGTTACATTGAAATAGTCATTTAATATCAATACGCCGCTACAATTTTAAAAATTTGATATTCACGAGAAATCCCATAATGAAACACTCTTTGTTCTCAATATTCGATAAAGGAAATTTCTTCCCCTCGATTCGAACCCTCCCCCGATAGCTGTCCAATATTGTGATTAATAGGCTTAATTTTTTATAAAGCGTGATAAACGTTTCGCTTATTTGATTGGGAAATTAATTTGAAAACTGACTTTGCACGTCTTAAGTAGTCTCGTAACAAGCCGGGCCGTTTCGGATTGCTGGGTTTTTATTACTTTGTTTTATATATACATAAGTTGTTTATTTTTTAGCTATCGTAATTCGTTAAGTATAGGGATTGGTTTTCCGTTAGTACTGATCGTTGTCAGTCTGTCAGTGATGCCGCAGTCGCGTGTCGGGGTGCAAACAAACCGAATATGATTTCTCGTAAATTATAGCATTGATTTTAATGAACGATTATTTAATTAGACGCGTTCAAATATTCGAAGCAAATTGAGCGCGCAAACAGTAACGGCACGACTGATGATCATTTGTACGGGGGGTAAACAATCGAGCCGGTTTCGACAATCAAACATTTTTATCGCGCCGCCACCGTTCCGGGCCAGTAAAAATCACCTTCAGTCGGGATTTACGCAGTATTACACCATTTCGTTTGCAAGTTCATTTATCTCGCCGGGCTTAAGGTTCGTTCATCCGTGAGGCTGGTTTAATGAAAACATTGTCATATAGCTAAATGCTTACTGCTCTCTTTTTTGCTATAATTCAGCTTCGTGTTTCTGTTTTACAACAATACAGCTTCTGTTCAAACGTAGTTGACGTCGCCGTTAATGCTAATTAGTTAGTAAAACCTGTTGTTCCGGTTATCGTGGTAGGTACGTTTTAAAATTTGCATTATTTACCATTTAACAATGAGATAAATTAATCGTTCATTTATAATGTTTTGATTATATAATACAAAATATTCCCATGCCACTCGTAGCTTTGTAATTACACATAGGCCGCTACTAATTTGTTGATAAAATTAAGAATTCATCCCCAACGGCATGTTATTACTCATTGAAAATTATCATGTGATGTTACCTAATTATAAGGTCTAGGTCTGTGACTTATTTAGCTGCAACTAATAATCTTATTAGCGACTTATACTATCTGGACTATCTGATACTATCAGTCTTATTTCTTCAATTCTATTCGACGTCGCAAACGTTAAAGGGCCAGAATGGACGCAGTAGCCTCTTGACACTGACTGCTGCTTGCTCAAAAAAGTTAACAATTTATCTAGATATGTGACCAAGTAACTTGCCAAGCATTGAGATAACCTATTAAAACAATATAAAACCTCGCGTACTATACTGCCCACTTGCGCGGCCTTAGTTGTTATGCAAATGTAATTAATATAAAGCTGTGTTCGCAGTTTACAATGAAATCTTTAAAAAATGAAAACTAGCGAAAGGGTAAAAGTAATCTTTATAACCGATACGTATGTATATTGTACTTCATAGCCCAAAATCTCATTACGTAAACGAAGAAAAATCTAACTTTTTATTTATGGAGTATTTTTATGAAGAAGAACTACTGTGTACTAGAGCGCTAGAAATCAAGTGGATTATACGGACGATTAGAAGTATGATAGATTGCTCAAGTGCTAACAATAGACTCGTATATAACCGATAAATTTTATTTGTGGTAGTCTTAAAATCCCATTTCTGCTATTTTCTTATATTATCATTAATTTTATGTTATGTGTCAGCTGCGAAATATGATAGTGGTTCCATCTAGATTCTAGACGATGGCGTTGTCATTGTTTGAGTAAGAATATTCTGCTACCCACATTGCAGGACGCTGAAGTAGGAATCACATGAAGGGGGTTCATTTGCGTCCACATTGTACAGTTCTCATGAGGGATATTATCATACGGCCTGTATAATACATAGATATCTAAGTCAATTTATTTAATTCTAAAACCTTTGGTGAGTAATAAACACAAGTAATTAATGTTTCTGAAAGTAAATAATACGTGTTTAATAGGAAAAGTATTTGTTATACCTCGCCATTAAACTTTTTAGCCTCAAAATCTACTGCTACTTACCTGCAAGCACGATAATCATTAGGAAAAACAAACGCAAAAATCGCCCAAGAGAACCCCATTTAACAACGGTAGGAATAAAAAACGGGAAGAATTACATTCGTTACATAGGCAATGAATAATAAAAACACAGGCTTGAGTACGAAAAACCCCAATTAAGCTATAACCCCAGAGATACAGGCGCATAAAATTAAAGCACGATATTAAAAAGAGTAGCAACGGCCAAATGGACTCGATAAAGAGACGTTATAATGCGCGCCATATTGCAAAATGGCCGCCGCAAATTAGTTTACTTACACTGGGCCACCCGCTCCCTTGACCATTTCACGGAAGCGATTTCTACGGTTTACATTTTAAAAATAGGTACGGCTAGCCATGGCATTGGCCGCGGTATGTTCTCATTCGTGGAATTTTTTACATATCACACGAAACAAACTATTCAGCAGTCTCTCTTCATTTACATTTTTTAACTCATAAACACTTCTTGCTTGTGTTTCGCGTATGAGTTTCAGAGCAGTTTTAATTTTTTTAACTTGCCGTCATTTGGTTTGATGTTAAAATCTTATTGTGTACTTTATTTTTGTTTCAGGTAATGTGATACTGATGTTTTGCAGTGGCGTTCGTTAATTAAGAAAAATTTTCACGAGAAACCAAAGTCTCCCACGCGTAAAGGATAAGTAGCAACAAATTTCTCACAAATAATTGATCTATTAATTTCCAGTACTTTTTGTCACGTTAATGTACCTAATTAAATTTAGACTTTTAAACTTCGTGACATCGAAGTAATTAAATTAGTTTATCTAGTTTGCCCTAGTTCACCCCACACATGTAATTTATATTAATGCCAGTAATAAAAGTGAATGTTTCATTGTTGTCGTATACGCGTTCGATACGAATAGTTGTGTTGATGTACGAACAGATAGTTGTGTAGCTGGTGTAATTGTATCACCAAAGGAGCGGCAAATAAAGCACACGACGGTAATTGCTCAGTTGAACCGGTACGATTTATCGTTATCGCGTTTTAGCCAAACAGCTCAATTTCGTACCTTACACGTACTGAAACGTACGTACATCCTCTTTCGATAAGTGCGTCGTGCATTGTTGAAGTAACTAGCGCTGTGGTTCCGAGTATTTTGTACGTTTTCTCTCAGTCCGTTTTGATACCATTGCGGCTTCGTATTTTTCGTATCATAAAACCGCTAGACAACAATTTATCTTGGGCGAACTTAATAGTTTTTCAATTCGTGGCTGTATAGAAAGTTTTATAAGAGAGTTTCGTGAAAATTCTCTTCATAAATCATTTCGTGTTCTACTCGCTTTAATGGTCCATATTTCCAATGTAGTGGTAGTAAAATTTTTAGAATTAAAATTAACAATGACTTCGGAAGTTATTTAGATTTACAACTGGAATGTAAAGTTCTCGTCTCGGCTACAAAAACCATTAAGTATAAGCAGCGAATGTATTGTATTTAAATCGGCTTTAAAAGAAACTGCACATTCGTTACGTTGATAATAAACTATAATGATAATGATTGAATTTTTGTTACGTCAGTTCGTAATAAATTGTACTTACTTCATAGTCACTATCACTGTTATGTTATTCCGTTTACTTTTTATTTGCTTTTTGTATGGATCAGCTAGGTTCACTCGTTTATAATTATCGTAAATGCACGTTGCTAATGTGACGCTTTATATCTTTTCCCATATTTTATTTTTGTTTTCTATCTTTCTTGTCAATCAGATCTTACATCTTTGCTGTTTTGTTAGTAGGCGGAAAGTATGTATCTGCATATACACCTAATTTTGTGTTTGTATTTAAACTGGTTGTTTCATATAAATTATTTCCACTTGAAAATTATGTATTTAGAGAAATGTTTTATGTACTATTGCGTAGCATCAATTTTTAAATATTCTAGGCTTTTAGCCCTGTAGTGCTTTTTTTAATTTCACCACTCTTCATTCAAGCTCGCCAATTTAAGGGTTTCCATCCTCCCAACACATTGCGTAGATATTTTGTATTACAGGAATTTTAGGTATCATATCAAGTAATAAACATTATCGTAACAAACCGCACCCTCTTTCCCTCCTCTCACAGTTCTCATCAATTGTTTCGTGTGTTTGTTTGTATTTGTTCTCGGTTGCTTGTTTTCATAACACAGTGTCTGTCTTTGATGACGGCGTGTGTTTGCGTAGCGGTCGGATTGCTAGGGAACGTTTCTTGCCTTCGAACGCGGCTCCCAATTTTCCGTTAACGTTCGGTGTACTAGTCGTACACACCCTCTCACGTTTCTTTATATTTACTTCGTTTGATAGCGTTTGGAGTATATTATCCTACGCGACTGGTATCCTAAGATTATTCCATGTACATTTCTTTTTAATTCCACGTAAAAGAATGTCTAATGTCGGAATTTATAAACAAAATGGTTTATTAATATTACGGGTACATTAGTTTTGGTCAATAACGGTGTTGAATTAAAGCAATGGAATTAAGAAATATTCTGTCCCCTTATGACATTTTCAAAGCTTTTGAATTTGCAGGTGAAAAGAATTAGGAATATAAAAAAGATGAATCGGTTTTATGCTATTTGAAGCGTCCCCGATAGCACGGCAGGATCGTGATGAACGACCACATCCACGAATCAGTTTGACGCCGTTTGTGCAATATATTTGTTTGTTGTTAGCAATTAGCGTGGCACTAAAATGCCTAAGGCAGAAATATGGTCGCGGCGCGCACTTTATTGGTGGCAGATTTTACATTCTGTTTTCGTATAATAAATTCACTGTCGGAAACGTATTCCCGCAAACAATCTGCTCACCAATTGTTAATCCCAGGGCGGGCCGGCGCGCATTACTCGCTCGACTGACTTTTGGCCGCCGTCCACCGTATCCATCTTACCAATCCATGGTCCTCGCATTGTTAATCCATTGTTATTTATAGTTAGCAAAATATATCATTATTATCTAGCGTGCGATGCCGCTATGTTAATTATGGAAAGACGGCTCGTAATGCTCGGTGCACACGCGGTCCGCCGGCTGAGCCCGAAGCGGAACGTCTGCGACAGCCGGCCACCGCAGCACTCCGTCGACTTTAAACGCTAACTGAAATACATTCTCGCTAACTGTAGAACGTTATTGCATAACCTCACATCTAATTTCTAGTGCACTTAAAAAATGTGATTTACCGTTTCGACGCGGAATTCCACGTTTCATTTTAAATGTGCTAGACCTGCTGCTTTTGAGAAATGTTCGTCTCCCCTTTAAACTCGTTAAAATGAGTGAAGAAGTTTAAATACATGGATTTCATTAAAGCGTTGATTATGAAAGTTTTTGCTGTAGCGCTACTTTTAATGTCTGTTATGAATTCTGGTGAATCTTTTCTGACAAAACATATTTGTAAAGTCGCGTAAGCGTCGCGTTAGATAAAATATAAGCATGGGGTAGTTTGAAAAGCGCAGCTGAACACACGAGTTGAGATTCTCGGTAAACTGATTGAATTCGACGCTGGTATGGACGTAAAAACGCAATCGCTTTTGCCTCGTGTGATGACCAAAGCGACAGAATCCGTGACTAGAAAAAAGAAGAGAATAACGTCGATTTGTTTCGGTTGACGAGTACTGGAGCAGATCGTGCACGCCGCGATTGGTCTGCTGGGTCGTTGACTCCCCGGGAAGTGTTGTGATTGGCTGAATGATAACCACGAGAGCATAGGTAGCTTCCGTGCACTAGTTCACGCGGAATTTTTTGGTTATTTTAACTACTCTCTCTCATAATTTCCTGGGCTTATTTTAAATAGATACTTAAATTGAATGAAGCTCGTGTAACGTCTCGTGATAGTCGTTGTCTTAGTTTTGTAAAATTGAATGCGCTTAGATTTATAGTGCTTGGTCGATTTAATCTATCTGCACTCTGATTACCTGTAATGCTTAGTTTACTAAGTAATATGATACACATCTATATCAGAATGTGTGTGTTTCATAGAAAGTGGAGCAGGTAGAATTTTCAAGTGATCATTTGATCGACACCGTTGATCGTAAGTCAAACACAGAGTAATCGCCAACAGATGAGTTTTTGTATTATTTCCTCGAAGCAGTCTTTGCTATTTTCATCGCAGTCCACTGAACGGAATCCATCAAAGGATTAGGGAGACTCTTCGGGGACGCGATCGGTTCATCGGTATTTCCTGGATGTGGAATAAATTATCCGGCACTTAGACGACGTCGCGCAGATTTCAGACGCCACCCCCCGACATTTCTGCGCGACGTTAAATGGATTCTGTTTGCTGTCATGATTAAAATTCCATGATAATTGTTTACGCGCGAAAAGGCAAGGTGAGGAAAGGGGTGGGTGAAGCGTACGTCGTACGTTTGGAACCACCGACCCGCAACACCTTGACACAGAGTAATGTTCCCGACGTCAAAATGTCATTTAGGTGTATTAAGTCGAATTCCGAGTGTGATGTTAGATACGTAATCGTAATTTTACGAAACATTACCGCACGCTCGCTTGTACCTCTACTGCGAAGCTTGTAAATCTTGTGTAATTTATTTTTTAATCCGTTACTTATGATTTTTATCAATTGACTATGAATTTATTAGTTTTTATGTCTTATTTTATAAGTTAACAACGTTGTAATAACAAAAAAATATTGTTAGCGAAAACATTGTTACCAAATGCTTCCTTTAACCCGTACTCGGACAGAGAGCGATCACCAAATGCCATATCTTTGTGTGTAAGACGGTAAATCCGCAGCAGACAAGCGAAATGCTTTGCAAGCGCGAAACGGTCCGTATCAATCAGCATAGAGTAGCACCCAACCGCCGCACGATAATATAGAGCGTGATATTATAGACTGCGTGCCGCAGCACCGTTAGGAGTTTCTGTTCATCATTAATGACGTTAGAATGTAAGACATGAATGCAATCCGGTTGGGTATTCAACAATATTGTCACTTTTGTATGATTATGCCAGGTTTTTAACGGCGTAGACAAAAACCATCTAGTGTTATATATCTCGATCTTTTCAAAGCTTACGTGCTCCTTCTAAATTCATCACTCGTCATACGCACACTGCGGTTTTGGACACTTATTTACTTTATTTAATATTGACATTAAGTGTGAGGATGACGTTTTTAGTTATTTTTAAAAGACGTACAATAGGTATTTGTTTTACAAAAGTTTCCTATAGCAGCCTGAACAAATATGTAAATCGTATTTTTAAATCTGACGTATGTTAGTAAATATATGATAGTCGAGCAAATTGCAAGGCGTGCACAAATCAGTTCATTTGAATCAGTGTAAAATGAAGTTCGGCCGCCGCGCGCCACGGAGCGCGGGATTAAAGAATGCATAACGCTGCGCGATCGAGATCCGTGAATGAAAATCGTTGAACGTATTTAAATAAGTGAATTTTCAACCGTCAATCAACTTACAAGCATTAAAAAATAATTACTTATCTGAATCTGTAATACACACACGCACGCACACCTTCACTGTTAGCCCGTCATCGTCCATTGTTGGACATAAGCCTATCGAATAGCTCGCGACTGAGCTCGATCTTCAGCTCTTCGCAGTAGTACTACTCCGTCAAAAAATATGAACAGCCGGTTTCAATGGACACAGAAAAAGGTTAAAATCGGTCGACAGTGCTTTGAACCAGATTGTAGAATGCTTGTGCACGTTGTCGTGGTACAGGATAAAATCGTCGTCATAAATCATTTCGGAACGATGCGAACGCTGTGGGCCTTTAACCTAAATATACGGTGAGAAATTAAATCGCTTGTATAATCGTTATTATACGTTCTATTAATAACTAGGAAGAAGTGCGAATGGACGAATGTTTGTAAGTCAGTTAATCCTTTGTATTTTGATGATAGGGCGCAGGGCGGAGGACAAACGCGAGTCACTTTATTACGTATGTTCGAATAGGGCGACTGCTGCGTCCGGCGGAACGCGAGATTATAGAAATTCATGGCGTGACGTTAGCAGTATTAGTGCGACCTATTATTGAAAAATCATTTCATGGAGATATGTGAAAATGATAATGGGCAAATATCGAGTAAAACTACCTCTAGCATAAACTACATGTGGCTTGAAGAATAGACATTTGCATAGTGAATCGTTAATATTTCAGGAAGTCATCTTCCTCGAATGTTTGAAAATTTTTTTTCAATGCCATATTTTAAAAAGTACACGTGTATGTACATTACTGGTTCATATAGAAAGCACATACCAAGCATTAATATGGATGTGTGAATTCTAATCAGCACAGATGGAAATTCGTACGCGGCATTTTGTTGCAGAGCATTCTAGAATTGATGACGCGGCATTAGTAGAGCAGTCTGTTAGGTTTCATCACATATGAGATGTTTGAAAGTTTCATACAGAAACAAATAAAATAGATCCATAAGATAAAAATAAAATGTAAGAATGACTTAATATTATAAAATTGAGAGAACATACTTTGTTTTATAATTTGGAATAATGTATATTGTTCTATAATTTGATCGTTAGTCCTTGGAATTTAATAATAAAGTCACGTGAAACATCCAATTTAAGAGTACACAAACTTGAGACGTCCATAAGTTGCAGGCTTTATTTAATATCAATTGGCATACATAGGTACATCACCTTTGCTACTTTTATAACATTTATAGAAATAAATAACTCGTCTTTAAAAGTCGAGCCCGGACCAAAACATGTCCAAGTAATTATTTTTTTATGTGTCACAAATAACGTAGGTATATATCGTCTTGCCATCTTGCTGTACACCGCTTATTAAAGTAGCATTCTTCGCAGGCAATGCATGCCTCACACGGATTTTGGTCGGCTGTCATAAATTAGCATGCATTTAGGTCACATGTCCTTTTAGATAATCAGCTGACAGCCAGGACGATAAGAAACGTATTGGTACGCGCGTACGTATTCTAGTACGTAAGGTATTCGAGTCAATGCGACGGGCGGCGCGCGCGCAGGAAAGTGAGTGGCCAGTTTGAATATGGAAGCAAGACCTCTATATCGCTATGTGTTGCTAGTAATCTTGGGGTGCTACAAGGATGTCCATTGCGGTCAAGTTTGTATACATGTAGAAAATATCAGATATTCGTATGTGACATTTTTCATTTTTTCGATAATAGGCTTTAAGCTGAAAAAGCTCATACGCCTACAAAGAGTTGTACAACGATTTTCATAAAAGATGTTTGGCCAATGTGTTTTTTTTTCATTTCCTAAAGTCCGTTGCTGCCAAAATCATATTAAAGTGCTTATATAAAGGAAATCGCTGATTTTATTATTATTATTACTACTATATCGAATTATCGAATTTTATTATTATTATATGAAATTATCGGATTAGTCGATTGTCGCCCAACGTTACCGCTTGACTAAAATATAAAAAAATGTAAATACAAATTAGATGGAAAATTGATCGTAATCAATATAAACGTAATTCTTCATAATACGAAATCAATTAAAAATTGAAAGAGTCGGAAAACAATTTAAGCGCGGAGAGTGTAATTTGTTTCCAATCATCGCGGCAATTGGCCAGTCATTGACGTGCCGATAATTAAATCAATTGAATTCTGTTGTCGATGGTTGAAATCGTTTTACGTAGCCCACTATGTCAATCTGTTCGCGTGCGTCGTCAGCCCTAAAGGTGAACGCGTGAACGTTCTCTCTTTGTACACGACCATTGCGCTGAGAATGCGTACATTCAAAAGGGTTACCCAATATTGTATGCACTATAAGCTGAATTAAGTCTTTCATACACCTATACAGTTCATACGTTTCGCGTTGTAAATTCCATAGTCATACGCTTAAAATTGTAGGGTAATATTTTTTTTAAATACTAGGTAGTTTGGAGTACCTACGTATGACGCTTTCTTCACGTTTCAATGTAGCTCTAATATCTACTGTATATTAAGAGATCGCTGTTTAACAAGCTGGAATAGATACGTTAAATCACCTTAAGGCGGGAAACTTCGTTGAATACTCCGAATAATGACTATTAATGAGAAATTTGTTTACGGAACCTTTTGAAAGGTTGTGATATACTCGTATATGTACAAAATACATTAAATTTTGGTTGGCATTTCCATAATAGGTGGGATAAA
>DWEC01000827.1:0-15122 GCA_018245735.1 Microceris miodesmiata
TAGATCTTTAAAGATTACTTATCCATTGTATTCATCATCATCATCATCATCATCGCCATCATTATCACTCTATTTCCGTCCATTGCTGGACATAGGTCTCTCCAATAGCAACGTCACTGATCTCGATCTTCAGCTCTTCACATCCAACCACTGCCACCCACTGCATATATCATCACTCCACCTAGCTGGAGGGCGTCCTACGCTATGTTTGTCAAAACGCGGTCTCCACTCCAGAACACGTCTACTCCAACGGTTATCGGTTATGCGACAGATATGACCAGCCCACTGCCACTTCAGTTTGCTAATCCCTCCCTTCCTTCATTTTATAATCTTTTAAGAATTCATTAATAGGATTGAATTAATAAATTTCAACAACACAAATAGTAAATACTCGTATGTCTACTAAGAAACCATAGTTTACTTCAACACAAACACAAGTAATACTTTTATAGGAACACCTTTCACTACTCAGAATACATTATGCTCAAAATCGCATAAATTACGCCGACTGACCGGGTCCATCGTTCGGTCAGATCGCTCGAATAAATCACTCAATGCGACGACAATCAATCAATCGATTCATTCGATCGATCCCATTCGATTCATCTCTCGATTAGACCGATTCGAATCGGCGCGAAACAATTTGAAACCCACTTATGAATAATTCCACTGTTGATATATGATGATGATTATTTGAAAGGGAAATTGTTGCTTAAGAAATCTTTCCGTTATTGAAAGGTTTAGATTAATTTTATAGTTAGTGACAGGATTCTCGTCTTAGTAATGTTGCTATCATTGTATGTCTAATTACAGGTTAACTTAATGAAATTCACGCTAGACTGAGGCACATGATTGTCGTTAAGAGAAAACGTAGCTCACACGTCTTACAAGAAAACTGGAAAAATAACTTTAGTTATAAACGAATATATATACGTAATTATATATTCAATATAATTAATTATTGCATCATACAATTGGGGCTGGTCGCATCTGTTACAGAACCGATAACCGTTGGAGTAGACGTGTTCTGGAGTGGAGACCGCGTCTTGGTAAATGTAGCGTAGGCAGCCCTTCAGTTAATAAGTAGGTGGAGTGACGATAAACGTAGAGTGGCTCGCAGCAGTGGCCTAGGTCCAGCAATGGACGGGAGTAGGCTGATGGTGATGACGAAACTATACTGATTAACTAAACTTTTAATAGAGAGAAATAAAGAAGAAATAGTTATTAATAGACTTCAAATAAAGAGAAAAAAACTCTTTAATATTTGTTAACTTTAGTGACCCTATAATACTACCCCGGCCGATTGTCTCAATACGAATACTAGAATAATACCATATTAAATACAATTAAATTTTCCAATCACAAACTGCACGTGTATATAAATTGGAACACAGCGACAGAAACGTGTACTTAGCGCCAAATTCACAAATTATTCCATTACAATTCAACGCTCGTTTGTAAAATTTACAGCCATCATACATGGCGACAAGGTTTGCTGGGAGCGTTGCAACAGTGCTTTAATAAAAATCCGTAATAGCGCTCCGCTTGCATTGTCTACTGGTGTCGCCCACGCCGGCTCCAGATAAATTATTAATAGTGAATTTGTAATGACTCGTATTAGACCAGATAGGGGCAGAAGGTCCCTTACTTGTTATGGTACCTTCACGGCTGTTGCTATAGAAATTTCATAAGTTAATAATACAATGACCATTACAGCTGCAACCTCGTAGATTATGTCATTGGAACTATTGAGAGGATATAAGTATTCAATTTTTATATGAAAAATATTTTATAATCACACTGAAAAACTGACGCCGCTATTATAAAAAGTAAAGCCTGAAAAATTTAAATTCAGATCGGATTTTCGCTAATTTCGATCAAAATTTGCGTATACAATTTTGAACATTTGACACTTCTGTTGTAGTGTTACTCTTTGAGTCTGTCTAGTCGGTCCTATTCGGCGACCATTACGCACTTAGTCACCGCATTACAATAGCTCGCTCGTGTACCGCCACATTTGAGCTATCGACGCCACCATTTGCATAATTTGACACGAGTAGTGTATTCTATTGTAACACTTTGCCACATAAATACGAAATGGAGAATCATTGTCTTTAAATATCGCGTCGTTTAATACCGTCCTGATCTTGACTTTTTCGTTAATGTCATTATCACAGGTGTCGTTAGTTACAATTACATTCGTAACATTAATACTAGTCCTATTACTGAGAGGTTTCCATTTTCTTTTACATTTTTCTTTTCAATTGTTGTATATATTTTTTCACTTCTCTATGCAAATTGCCTTTATGTATTCATTTATTGTTTACAACCTAATAATTCATCATTACAATATTGTTTTTTGTATCGTAATAATGAAATCGCACATGAATTGTAATAATGAATTATTACAACACAAATAATATTACTATATAAGTATACCACGGCCAGGAAAACGACGCATTGGGCGACAGCCAATAAGGTAGACCGATAATCTGGTCAAAACAATGGGCCGTCAGTGGATTAGTACAGCTACCAACCTTTTAGATTGGAAATCTTATGAGGAGACATAAAACCAGCAGTGGCTTAGACAGAGCTCAAGAAGAAGAATTCTTTATAATAACTGATTTCGTTGTGTTGGACATCGTAGACTTTGTGAATGATTTTCCAATCCCTGATTTAAACTTCCATTATGCAAATAATAATTTTATTACAACACAGCGACAGCCTATCTCAGTCCACTGCTGGACATAGGCCTCCTCTAATGAGCGAAAGGCTGCAGACAGACGCTGGATGCGGCAAGCCGAGAACAGGGCGCGAAGGCACTCATTAGGGAAGACTTATAATTTTATTAGATTACCACAAATTTCATATATTTCCAAAAGTTATAGTCCAATCGTAAATTTCTTTCAAATACGTTATAACAGCTTTATTAAAAGATCACATCATACCATAACTCTGACAAGACCGCATTGGTATGGGCACATTTTTTATTTATTTCTAGATCTTATCAATAGTTCCCAGTAAGTATCCATAATAAATATTTTTTTGATACAAAGAATCTGTACACTTTGACTTTATTTATTGGGTTTGTTGTCAACAAATCATAGTCTTTGAAAGCATTCCTGTTGTACTCGTATTTGGAACCAGCGATGTGTTTAGATTTATGTCACAGGCTGTGTAAATTTTATAGATGTAGATAAAATAGAGAGAGCATTTATTTAAACCACTGAACGTAGCTGGAGGCAGAACTTGAACGTGGTTTTGTATCGAATTATTATTTTGTCTTGTATATATGTTTATCGTGAAATATGTATGTTTTGAGAAACGAATAATTTAAGTATATGGCTTAAAATTCTTCAAGTGCCTTCATATGTATCCTCGAAAAATTAAATATTGATCATAATAAAAAAATATTGACAAAATCATACGAGTAATCAGGTTATATTAATTATTTTATTTAATTGTTTTTATTTTGCGAATACTCTTTAAATGAAATGAATTATGTTTACACTCTGTATGTGTTTATAGATCCAGGATGTTTATATCAGGTAATATGAATCTTAATTTTATTTTAAAAACCCGTTATATAATTTTTTTTGGTACGAATAGATATTATTTAAATACTTAGTTTCACTAAAAGAACATCTAGTCGCTCTTTTATTCCGTTACAAAGAACTTAATAATTGTCAAAATATTTTCACCCCTCGGCATTTACGGGTTAACTAGGGTGGCGCGCACTTTGTAGAGCAATTGTTTGATAATTTTATTTATGAAGCGTGAGCTACTTCATATAGCCGAAAGGACTTTAAAATTGTTCGAAATAAAGTTACGGAAAAAATATTGTTATTTAAATTTCATTCATAACACGTTGAGATAAGAGTCATGTTAAGTAGTTTAAAATGTTTAATACACTGGTGAGCTTTTCAGTTTGGGAGTCCATAAATAAAGTTCGGAACATATTTGTAACAATCGAGTTATTTAAAAAGTCGTTATTGTACCTCGGGGCGCGACAAATCTATTGAACGATTTAATACGCCTCCTAAATTAGGATTTAATATATAATCTTAATATACGCACGGTTCATTGGAAAATAATATTTCATTTTGTACCGAACTTTGCCTTAAAGGACAATATACATTGCGACTGTAACTGTATTTTTTATATCAGTATAAGAACATCTGGAAGAATAAACGTAACTATAGTAATAGAAACGGCATAAAATCTATTTTTGACTTTTCATTTCAGTAAAAATTGAGAAAACTTTATAGTAGCTTATTATTAGTATTAGTAGTAGCTTATTCTTATATTATTGTCTTTAGATAATAAAAAAATAATGAAATGAAAAAAAAAGAAAAAATATATTTTGCACTTTACCTTATTGATTAAGACAATTTTTTACGTACAGATTGAAAAATATAAATACCCCTCCGGAAGGTAAAAAGTCATCGCTGCTTATGAAGTCGTCGAGGACGTGGCTAGCGTTACACCATAATAACCAAATTTATAACCTTTTTTTACGTACGATAATACTAAATAGTAAATAATACTAATACTACTAATACTACTAAATACTAATACTACTAAATAGTAAAAGATCAACAATACGATAATAAATTACTTTTTCACATATCTGACGTTTAATCTGTTTTAATCCTTACCAAATTTGTATTGAAAAATACTTAGTATGAAATAATAATTTGATGCCTAAATTAATATATTCTCATCATTATCGTTATCAGACTGTCAAAGTCTACAGCGAAGTATATGTAGCCTCTGAAAGGTTTCTGCCCATAATTCCTTTCTTCGCATGCAGGTTGGGGATCTCGAAGCATGGCTTCTCATATCGCCTACGCTGCTCTCCGTCGGCGGTCAGGGATTAAGTCTTGCCTAAGAATGCATTGCTGTAATAACGTGCGTTATTTATATATATATATAATTATATAATATTAAAATACTTTGAATGTCCTTCGCTTATGAATTTTTATTCATTGATCGGTAACATTAACAGCTCAAAATCTACATGGAATTTCAAAATTCTTTGGAGAACTTTAAGATAATTTACGAATATTATAACACACTCGTACATGGATATATGAGGCAGATATATATAAAAGGCCAATACCACCCAGGATTTATAGTGAGCGGTGAAATAACACAAATCTGCATTCAAGTGTAAGTCCTGCATGCTTTTGCATAGAAAATAATTTCGTCTTAAACAAATAAATATTCCATTTGATATTGTTTTGGATTTCCTTTAAATCTCTATGTAGAGATAAACATTCACTCGCGCGTCGCAGGCGTTAGTCACAACTTTAGAGTTATGATAATACGCGTGGAAGGAAGTAAATCACTGGCGGGCCAAGGTTAGTGTTGTTGTCGAATATATTGCATAAGTAGTACTGGGAACTGGGTCTCCATTATCACTGCTTCGGAGTACGGGTGAGTTGGAAATTTAGCCGTCAACAAAGTTGAATTATTTGTTATTTATTTTTAAAAAGTGGAGCTAAGCATATTGCAGTTTCTAAATTAGACATTATCTGTTATTTATGGACTCATCCTTTTCCTCTTTCTCCAGTTCTGGACTTTGATATAACTAGTCTTACATAACGTTATTTATAGCATCGTTATATCGCGCATTCATGCCTACCATATTATCTGTTCGTTTGGAACAAAACAGCGTAGGAACTACATTTTTCTTATACAATCCATCAAAATCGATCCCTTAACCTTGTAACTTTATTACGATATTGATTAATGGTTCATAAACGTCGGCTCCGATGTTCCTAGAGTAACGCACAAACGCACGTAAAGTGGTGTTTTGCGTACTAACGAAGGCGTATTGTTGGCTCGTATAGGCGAGTAAAATCGAACATGCTATGGATAGGTGGTTGGCGCAAGTTACAAGAGATAGCTTCTTTATAATAGTAATAATATAGCTTTGTTTATACTATACATACTAGTAAATAATCACATACATAGCTTTTTGCACGTCAATTAATACTTATGCTATTTAATTATGTGCCCTATATTATGTATTTAGTGTTAAAGTAGAGCAATTGTGTTTAATAATAAATAATAATAATCGATCCGTTATAATTCCACTGTTGGAATACGGTTCTTCTCTTATGTTGAGAGGGTTAAGGCCATACTCTACCACGCTGGCCAAGTGCGGGTTAGCAGATTTCATACTCCTTAGATTTTTTTTTTATAAATTCTACGGTGTTTAGGTTTCCTTACGATGTTTTTCTTCACCGTTAGCAAGCGTTTAATAAAGCATTTAAATTTGAGGTGCGCGCCATGGATTTGAACTCGGCACCCTCGGAGTGAGAGGCTGAATTCTTAACCACTAGCCTATCACTGCACCGGTATTTATGTTATTTATTAACAAAAGAATGGAGTAATGGTAAATGTGGCAATGATTACTCCTGTAAGAACAATCGATGATTTTGAATATACTCGTATATTTAGAATATGTATAACGATATTGTAATATATTAGAAATATGAAAATTAGATGTCTTGATTATTGTCAACCTGTCGTCTTAAACTATTACTCGTAATTCTGTAAAAAGGAATACATATTCATGGTACATTTAAGTACTTGCAAGTCTAATATTACAGTTGTATGGGTATATATTGAGTTTAAATAGTTTTTAATTCATACATACTCTAATTAACATTTTTACTCGACTTTGCAACTTGAGAAAAAAACGTTTCATCTTCTTACTTGTACCGTAGGTAAACAAATCCGAGCAAAATCGAACTACCATCCAACAATAGCGCGTCCTCAATACAAAATTGACAAAGCCGAAGTAAGAACCGCGGAATTTATCGCCTACTGTCTCTGCTGACTGTACTCGTATACACTGTGACTAAAATGTAGAAAAACGCCCCTCCTCACACAGCGTGTTTGTGTTTTTGATTGTTGTCTCCGAAAAGGTTTCTGGCAGTTTTACAGTAGTTATTGGAGGCTGGTAAAAGAACTAATCGATCATAGTTAAATTCTGCCTCAATTTTGTTGACATGACTCTGTAAGAGACATATACCAGGTTATGTATGATATAGAAAAATAATCATTTATATAGAATACTCTGACGCTGTACTAAATCCGGTTTGAGGAAAATAAATACGATTTCAAGCAATATTACGTCTTCATTACCAGGTACCCGGGTCGTGTACTAATGGATTTTCTGATTTACATTTTCTACTAGAAATTTCTAGTAGGTAGTGGCTCGGATTCTGGATTTGTGCCCGGTGTATGGCAACTTATTTAACACCTATTCTAAGATGTAAGACATAACTGGGATGTAAAACATAAAGTTTATGTTTATGTCATAAACGCTGAAATGCGTGAGTGTATCATACTCCGACTTGGGATCAAATCCAGGACCTCTCGATCGGTAGTCGCGCTTGACACTTGACCAATGATGCAGTCAGAAACAGAAAAAATTTAAATATCGCGTACCTACGCCAAAATAAAAGTACCTAACGAAAAAAATAAAAGATTTTCACAGTTTATTAATGTTAAAGTTATAAAATAGTAGATAATCCAGAATGTTGTGATACTGACTTATTATGTTTATCTAACGTCTGTATATTAAAATATTAGTTCTACTAATTGTCTTGATGCTACTTTGTATATACATAAATATACGCTTAATAAATTTGCTAATAGCCTGTAAGTTTTATCCGTATAGAGCGCTCTAATTAAACCGAACATCATACTTGTAGAGACATAAATCCGTTCTTAGCCTCTAACTATAACATAGAATCAGATAATTCCTGTAACAGCCTGTACCTACATAAAGCGAACCCATTAACTAGGACTCTACAAGCTCTACAACATTAACTCCCTTACAGCTTTCCAGGTCGTGTGTGAATAACACGTGATTGTCGATGTTTATCGGTTTGCCATTGTTAGGACAGATGCTTTGTTGCAAAAGTGGTAAAATATAAGTAGAGACGGTAAAATACGACATGGCCAAAGAAACATATGGAAATTTTAAAACTGTGTTTTATTTTCATGTACAAGTAACTGCTCTATAAAATTCTATTATTCAAAAAGCAAATAACTTTGGGAAATACAGGGTAAAACAGTCGATTCTAATTCTACATAAACTGATTTTATAATATTATTTGCGTACTATTGTTCACAGCTCTTCCTTAAGCACGTTGATAATGTTTATTATTAAAGTTTCTTTAGTAATACTAATGACAATGACATAATACTATTGACCAATTTTACTAAGTGGCTACATAATTTTGATTTTTGGCTATATTTAGGTGGATTTGTCGGAACAGGAGCATCATGTAGTTATCGAAACCAATAGCCCATAAAGTCATATAAACTAAGTAAACTACCAATTTATTCCACCTATGGATATAATAAAACCGTCACAACCGGTATTACTCGTATATTTGTTGTTTGAGTACATAACTACTACTATGTGGTGAGGCTCTGCTACTTCCAGACTGGAAACCTTAGACACGTAGACAAAGTTCGTATATACTAGAAAGTTACATTAACATTAATACATTAGAGTGCTTAAATTATATAAAAATATTATAATGCTAAAATGACAGGATACCCAAGCCTCATGGGATCCAAACAACATGGGGTTTATGGACAAAATCGTCTGATGTAGGTCTATGTCCAGCAGTGGACTTAGGCTGATGATGATGAATGTTACATGTTTAAATACTTGCACTATACTTACTGACTTAAGTAAGTTTTACAACGATTGTCTACTAACCGATTGGAACAAGACCACAAAAGCAAAGGCTTCTACCGCTATCTCAGATACTACTAATAATAACAAAATACCGGAATTATTTAAAAAAATCCTCATATTTTATTTATTTCCGATTATAATTATGATATACATTCTAATAAAAACCGGATGCCACAGATAAGAGGATCGTTTATTAAGGGACAGAAGTTGAGAATCTTATACATGGTCCAAACCAAAATCGATCTGAGATTGAAATAAGATCACAAACCTAACCCTTTAGATAAAAATCAACATCTGTTTAATAGCCGTTTCTATATTTTATAGCCGTTTCGTTACCAGCAGATGTCTTCTTACAGCTTTTTGAATGTTTGAATGAATAAATAGATTGACTGCGCAAATCTTGACAACAAAGAAAGTCATAAGTCCTTAGAGTGTATACATAGCCTAGGAGAGAATTGCGTGGTTTAATGATGTGTAATAGTGACATCGAGGATAAAACCATTTCTTGAACTTGTTTTGATAAATTAAAAGATAGAGTTGTGTGACCGGTGTTAGAATAGAAGTTACGTGGTAGGCAGCAGATGACGGTTAAGTGACCACCCCACAACAGAGAATTTCTCGGCCTCGGTGGAAAGTGAGAGTAACGGAAAATTTGCATTCTGCTAATGCTATATCTATTGCGTCAAAATAATAGCCGTAAGGTTAGTTCTCTACCAGTTGTATATGTATGTAAGTAGAAATGTTAGTGACAGTCAAATTTTGTGATTTTAATACCTATATGTGTGCTTAGTTTTATAATTTGAACAGCAGAACAATTAAAATATTATTTATGTACCTATGCCAAAGTAACTCTATATGACTCTACCCAACTACTGTACAAATAGACCAGGTGTTGATTGTTATCTGTTTTTGTGATAAATGCTTGATGATTGTGATAATATTGGTTGTTATATTTATGGATATTGTTCGCGAGTGTTCATCGCAAATGTGTATTCCAGGAGGGTTAATACAACTAAATATACAGCAGAGTTCTTTGCAAAACAGTTTTGTAACGTTCGATTGAAATGCGATATTCGATTCGTAGATTGGTTACAACGTATATATCTTCGATGTACTAGTAGATTGTAGACGTTATATCAAATTAGACAATTTTGATAGTCTATGGCTAAAACAAAAATATTCTGCACAGGTAAATCTTAAATATGTAATAATAAAATTATATTTTCTAGTGTAGGTAATTAGTCCAAATTAGTGAAATGATAAAATTGTGGTATTTTCTGTGTAGTTGTTCGTTTTGACAGCTTTAGTAATCAATTTTTCTTGCATTGTTTGCAAGTACTCAATAATTTATTGATTCTTAAGAGTTTCGCAGTTTCATGTGAAACTCTAAGTATCAGTTGTCGATGGCACCGAATATCAAAAAATTAAACTCATTGAAATTTCATGTCGATATTTAAGGCATCTATATAAATACTCATTCTGTACACAACATCCGGCTTAACTCAAGTACGTTTTTCGGGATGGCTCATACCGGACATGAGTTAACCCGGTTACACATACATTTATTATTTTTTCCATTAGATTTAATTATCTTCTAATAATATAGAGAAAACTTACTAAAATTATTAGCTTCAACGTCTTTAGCTCGAACAGTGATATCTAAAAAGATCAAACATAATAATATATCAACGAAAAGAGATAATAATCGACACCTGGTTTTGTACAGTTTGGTAGAGTCGTTAGTTATCCACGTCCATATAAACAGATGCTTAACGACAATAGCGGGTATTCGGTAGGCGGTGACGGGTAAACTGCGCTTGATGCGGTTAGGATGCGGTAGCGAGAGAAATAATGTCATGGATATGACTAAATAAAATTTTGTAGTAAAATGAATCATACTATATTTGTTATGAAATCTATTAATTAAATTACGTGTTCTTTGTGATTACTGTCGTTGAGTTAAAATAGCTAATTTAATATAAGTAAATGTTTTATGTATTCGGTTAGGAATAATTGAGTATGTAAAGCTAACGGAATAAATATTATTTCAGTATATTTTTTGTATGTAACGCGTTAAAGATATAATTAAAATGAAATGTTACAACCAATTTAACTGTGCAAATAAATGGGACTTAAATGATACATTCTGAATTGTTTGCATGAACGTCTGAATTTAATATAATGATAGTGCTATTTTGATATATCCATGACAAAATTAGTTTTTTACTTTATACACAGGACAAACACCAATAACTTTAACTAAAGTTTTTTTATGATTTTGTCTTCCGGATGTTAGTATGCAATAAAATGATTTGCCTTATCCATGTTACGTTCATCATCAAACTAATCCCAACAAATTATACTATATTATTCGAGAATGGCGATAACAATTTATCTTCGCTGGCCACAAAGCGGACGAAAACATTGTTCACAATATTGACACGTTTTTGTTCGAGCACACTCGGGGTCGAATGGACCCCCCACTTAACATTTCTTTGTGTCCTTACGTTGCAGTTTTGATATGCCACTAAGACAGAAACGCGCAGCGATTTAGGATTGTGTTTTAAAGTACCAATGAATTAACTCAAATTCTTTCTACATATTAATAAATAATAAGTAAACATTTTTCATGAGCAACAGGTTATACAGCTTCAAAGGTTCTGAGTGAACTAAATATGTTATGCCCTCAACATATTTTATGTTTTCTTTCGTGTAATGTGTAATAAAAGGCGTTGTAATAGAGCATTAAAAAAAACCTTTCGTATTTTTTTTTCTAAATGAGGTGTAATTGGAATCCATACTATTATAACATTAGTATTTTGGCTCTATATGAAGCGTTTAAAAATGAGTCCGCTTTCGCTTATACATATAACTTGAGACACAGAAATCATTGCACATTTGGTCTAACAATATTTTGAGAGATCGTGTCAAATGATTCCATTATTTGTTATTGTGTTCGAATGCAGTTCAATTGTCTGTATAGCATGTGAGAGTATAAGAAAATTTAGACATGCACATTAAAATCGTCTTACTGCCTTTGCAATAAAGAGTACTTTCGCGTGATACCTAATTGAGAAGCTGGAAACAATTTTTGAATGATGATACTTGAAGTGCAAATTATAAATGTATGACTTCGCAGTCATTCATCAAGGTGCTTATTGCATTGTGTTTTTTTTCGTTTTGTCAGTTACATATTGCTCTAAATTGTTGTCGATATCTCTCTATACTGTGCGAAGCTTTCTTCTCTGTGACTTCACTGGTCGAAGCGTGTACTACAGACATTTATTATATTCACAGTTTTCTTTGTAGCTTGCGTGAGTGCCGACTTAACGCCTTATGTTTATTATTGAATTTAATGTAAAATTATGACGATAACCAGGAAGAAATAATTTGTATATGAAAAATAAATAACAGTTAGTTTAGTACTAGTAATAGCCTAGCGTTTAAAAGTTAAATTTTATTATTATATTAAGCATAATTATAATTTGATTTTTGTTTCATTATTTGTTTGATTGCCTCAAAAACTTCAGATGATTTATTTGATTGTTTGGGCGAATGTTGACTAATATGTAGTTGTTTAAAAAATATTATGTGCTACTTAGGCCTCAATAATATTTAATACTAATACTTTTGCTACTGGCGGTAATTTCGGTCATTTAGTATTTAGCAATTGCTACAGTCTGTAGAGATTTTTCCTGTCTCTCAAAAAATGTTTTATTTAAAATTTCATTTACAATCATACATGTACCTTTGTGTTCCTACTCCTGACTACTAAGTTCGAACTCTACATATTTACATGCATAACTTCAATGCTTACGTTTTAAACACATGCTTCTATGGTTAACTGTCGGACGAAGGAGTTTGCAACAGACACCTAACAAAAATAGCATCTAGCTTTACAATTGAAACAATTCATATTAAAAATTCTATCAGAGCGACAAGTTAGTCATTTAGAATCCTATTCTAAATAGCAATTCTATCTTCAAAGGCGACTGTTGCCTGATCTGTTGCTACTCTAAGTAATCTCACTCTCTTACTTTTTAAAATAAATTCCATGATAGACAATTAAATAATATCTTCACAATGTTTATATCAACAAAGTTGTAAACGAGTATGTAGCAATCATTAACAACGTACTTCGAACAGTAATGTACCAGTATTAGTTAATAGGTAAGTAAAGTTTATATTATTTGTTAAAAACATATTTAGCTAGTAATATTTATCAGGAACCAGACTGTAGGAATCGATCTAAAAACAAATATGCGGTTGAAATATTCTACAAAATTTTCCTAAATAGCAACTAAATCCAATATTTGCTAAAGCTGATCTCTAGAATTTATTTTATTTCGACCTTAACAAATCGGATGACCATCATTCATAAAAGCTATATAAAATCCCACTGTTACATTGTTCGTAAGGATAAAATTCTTACAACACAAATGGTTCCACGATTTAGCAAAAAGGGATGCTCCAAAACCCATAAAAATACTAAAAGAAAAAAGAACAACGCGAAACGATTAATCAAAATTTGGATCGCAAAAAATGAAACGTCGCGTGGACGAACATTCGTAGCTACAGTTTTTGGTGAAGTGCGAGTTGCTTCTAAGAAAAATATACGAGTATTCAAGATATATATGGAATGTTCATTTTCGTTGTAATAATGTAGGGAAACTTTAATGTGATATATAATGAAATTTAATTGTAAGTCACATTTTTTTCAATATACTCGTATTTATTGTGTCGGAGCGGGAACCGAAACGAAAAATCTAGCCGATTATCTCAGAAGGCTGACCTGTGTTTTACGTTTTTTATTTCTGTGTTAGATCTCAATGAAATCTTCCTGTAATATATCATATATATTTCTAAGTTTAATTTAACAAAAAATAATCGTTACTGGTTGCAGGCTTAAGATTTACAACTTGTATGAAACAGGTACCGAACACATTGATCTACATTTATAAAGTTACTTCAGTATTATGGATCAATATAAATAACGCGTTTCTACACATCTGTCACTAAGCTGAATTTGTAACGAGCTCATATAATACATATTATATATAATCTTTACTAGTGTACACAGAATACAATAAGTTGAAGAAATACCATTTCTATATAATACTATATTAGCGAAACACAAGGATTAAAAGTCAGGGATTTGTAGCAACTCCTGCGCACCTTCAAAAATGAGCGACATTTTTTTCAATTTTTATGTTCTGCTCACCCGCATATTGAGTTGGACAACAATAAAATATGGAGCGAGTTCCGCCGGGAAATTAATGATATAACCTGCCCTCCACTGCCCTTTATTCCGAGGAACTCTACATTTGTAATTCTTTGAAATCTATATCAAAAGTTATTTTTTATTTCTGAGATTTAGGCAACACAACTGTGTAGCATAGTTTGCTTATCTTTTTATGATGTTGTTTATTGCAACTTAAAAAAAACCTATGCCAATAATCGTACATTAAATGTTTTTTTGCTTAGTAAATAGTTAGCGTGTCTGGTATTTCCTGGGTCTAATTTTTATTGCTAAATGTCAGCTAGGAAAACATGAAGTTGATATTTTGAAATATACTGCCTTATGACTATTTGTAAAAATAATAAATGATACAAAGGTGTTAAATGCTATTAAATGTTAAAAAAACGTGACATCACGCCTAATCTCCGAAGGGGTAGGCAGAGAAGTATAGTACACTTCAGGTTTCACCAGTTACGTTTGAGTCCCACGGAATCGATGGTGAGCATATTTCCATACACCGGGCACGGATCCAGAATCCAAGTCACCAAAAGAAAAATCCAATAGTACCCAACTCGAGATTTGAACCCAGGACCAATGAAGGATCAAAGTATGTATGTAATTAATAGGAATCAATCAAATAATCCCGCTAACACAACAATTTCAAATCAAATAGAGATTCGTACGGTTATAACTAAAATATATTTATTTTTCATAATTACACATGTGGAATTAGGTAGGGTTTTTCCGAAAGACAGGAGAAAGCTCTTAAACGTAACCACTAACGCCATCTATCCCACGATGTACGAACTCCTTAGACAGCTGACTGACGCTCGCGCCGTGAGACATTAACGAACTATCAGTATGAATGACTTCAACGCGCTTACATGCAGCTGAATGTTTCGATGTAAGTAGGAATGTAAATGTAATCTTCCGGTCTCGATATAACGAAGGTGAAAAAACAGGTAAAAAACACTGTTTCTTTGATAGGAAACAGTTATCAGCGAAATTTTACCAGTGTTGGCTTATAATATTACACTTAAAAGTAGGTACTTATAATATTAAAATTTAAAACGCGCCAATTTAATCCTTCATTCGTATTCGGTATTCATGCTCCACCAAATTATACCAATTATAATGAAATTAGTAAATGTA
>DWEC01000828.1:0-15119 GCA_018245735.1 Microceris miodesmiata
TATAATATAATTGTTATAAAGCCTAACATCACGTCTGTATTTACCCCAAGAGGTAGGCAGGGGAGGTATGGAAGTGTAGTAAACTTAGACGACTGACCACTAATGGTATACGTGCCATCATAAAAACATGCGATGATGATATTGCTAGTAATTTAATACGTCCACGATATAAAAGGTGTTAAATTGCTACCACGGATAACATTAAGTTAGAAAAACCCAATAATACAAAAACGCGACCCGGGTTCGAGCCCAGGACCTCTTGAACAGTAGACGTTCAAATTCAAATTCATTTATTCAAAATTGGTTCATAAGAACACTTTTTGTACGTCAAAATGATGCTTATGTTTATATATGTATTTTAAAATGTTATATTGAACGTTTGAATTGAATGTTGAAATGTTATATTTATATATGTATTTTAAAAAACATTGAATACAGTTGATATTTTAAAAACCAAACTGCTCATGATATACGATAGGACGATGTTTGCAAATAAACAGCGTGCAGGTTCACCCGGTTTCTAAAAGAGAAGTGAACAAGCAGACAGCGATACCGGTTGTGCGATGTGTGTCATGGCTGTTTGTATAGACACATTCACATGTTACATAGAAATAGACATACTGTGGGTATCATTATTGTGTACATGTATGGGATTTGGTATAGGCTGCCGAACGCGTTGTAAAATGTTGACGTTTTTTGTCAGCGGAAGTACTAATTATTAATTTATAGATTGGGTATTTATTTTACAGTAGCTCTTTGGCATGAATTCTTTTATAGTCATTCATTATTAATTATTATTACAATTTAGAATAGAAGTATCTATAATAACAGATGTTATTCGATAGCATAGTCAAAGTCATTGTCAACATTTAAAATGTAAATTTAGTAAAAGGAATTAATTCAATTATGTCGAATAATAATATGTCAAAAAATAATAAGTTACAATAATAAAAATGTCATAATAATTAAAAGTTAAAATAATAAAAATGTCTTAATAATAAACTCATCGTCATCGCGCCATCGCGTCCTGTTCTCGACGTCTGATTAAATACTGCCTTACATTTCATTCTTTGGTTACTTTGAACAATAATAATGTATTCATACATACATAGTATATATTAGGTATCTTCCCTAATAATTGACTTGCCGGTATACATTCGAGATACCGAAATGAACCAGACACGCTTATTGAGTGATCCTTATATCACGATGGAAACTCCCAAAATATTGCCGTTAACACGTCGAGTAAAAAAAATTATAAACGAATTAGTTAAGCTAGGTTGCAGAAAATGTTCAAATTTCCGTAACTGAATTAAGGTTGACTCGTTATAGTAAAATGTAATTCTAATGTATGTAAATGCTGATCAAACGAAGAAACGTATAAATTGCGGAATTTATTAAACGCTTGTGTCAAACAATTTTGACGTGGAAAGCGTTTCATTACAGCGTAAATTCTTTTAATATTAAAATTATCTCTTCCGTTAAATTTACAAAACATTATAAACCTTGAAATGTAATTAAATAATTATAATTCAAAAGTTATAGTAATTTATAATTTTTTAATAATTTGTCTAATTAAATATTTAATAATGTGTTTATGTATTTAGCTCTTCGTCTTATTCATGTCTTCATTAATACCATAAGGTTTTCTATCCTGATTGTCTTAATGCATCATGTCTATTAAACGACTTTGTTTTGAATATTATGTTTATAATTTTTTTTTGTATATATTGGGTATCTGGTATAATATTTTATATTTACATTTATTTAATTTAATGCATAAGTGTTATTATCTCAATTTGAAATATTTTAATAATCCATCTCTAGTACATCTTTTAGTCTTAATATAAATCTAATTTATGTATTTCATATTCTATTCATGTGTACAGGGAAGGTTAACTCTCTGTTCGGGTTGGCGGAAGCCATGATGCCACTGGTTTACGGGCCGCTCTACTCCAGGGTCTATATGGCAACGCTGAATGTGTTACCTGGTGCTGTCTTCTTGCTCGGCGCCGCTATGACTGTTCCAGCTGTGGCCATCTTTGGGTGAGATCATATTTTAGTTTAATATAAAAACGTCTTTTTTGTCTAATTATAACGGTAGTGCTAACTTTGTAAAAAACTAGTATAAACGGTTAAATTTTGATTTGGATATAATATTGCTTTAATAAAGGCATTATAGTGATGAGATAATTTATCGATAGCATGGCAAAAAACGACAGTTCGTTTTATAACACCTTAAGTAACGTGCTACTGTGCATGATCATTACCGTTAACAAGCGTCCAAGTTATGTTAAACCGTTAGGCGAATCTTTCGATAAATGTCGGTTAAGATATAGTGTCGATATCATGTGTTATCGGATAATCAATGAGTGGAATAATGCATTGTGATATTAGGCTATGTAATTTAAACAGTGTTCAAGTCGTGACGTAGTTGTTATACGCAAATAGTTTACATATATTATGACAATAATAAAAATAAACACATTGTTATACTAAATGTAGATTTATTTTTAAAATTGAGGTTCAGGTTGAAATTTTTTTGTTAACATAGTGTTAGCATGCACCAGTTAACAAAAACGTCAATACTTGTACCACAGTATGTCAATGGGTCCAACAATGGCTTTGTGTCTAACGCTGGTCGAATTGTTAAAAACACTAGAAATTTTGTAAACTAGAAAAAAAATACGTCGGAATTTTTTTATAAATTTATAGTTCGTTAAATTTCGCGTGACTCGGTTTGCAATATTAATTTAAATTCGGAATATCAAACCGTACTTTGTTATTACTATGCTTTTAAATTTAATAAAATAAATATTTAAATGTGTTAAAGTAATCGTTTATTTAATTTTTATTATACAGAAATCTTTCTGAAAAGGTTGTTATTTTTTGTGATACTTTAAATTCGATTCGATATTCGAAATTACAATTTTGAATTATTTCTATTTCTTATAATAATTCACCGGTTTTACGGTCTGTTGTGATTGCTTGTGTGGTTAACCGGCACTCTACTGGTTCACGTAGATTGTTCATGTAGTCTTGCTGCAATACAGCAGTGTCGCCGCTGGCACAGTCACGAGTCTCTTAACGGCTAGATAACAGTTTATCATTCTTGTAATATATAAATAGTAAACAAATAAATAGGTTTTCTTTCAACTAAATTTCGAATAAAACACATATACCCTTTGTATATGTGTTTATGTATAAATACTTTTTACTATATTATATTGTCAATCAAGTAAACACTCAGTAAATGAGCCGCAGTGGACCAGTACGTGTCATTTGCGGCTGTTTTAATAACAATTCCGGGCAGTAAATTTAAAATGAGCCGAAGCGTGAATGAAGCGGCGTCAGCCTCAGAACATTATTACACATTTTATACGTGTCTTTAATCAGTTTTAAATTATTCAGTATAAAATATTGAAAGTAACAGAAGTCCCCGAAACCGGCGTGCTTGTATCGTGATAATGATGTATGTACTAGAAACACGGCAGGTTTATAAGAAGATTTTAGGCTATCGGTGCCCTCTACCTTTTCCGTATGGGACTTGCCGTATGGGACTTTCCGTGTACTAAAAGCATTAAATATTATCTTTATGAAAATATTTTTATTTCTAATTCAGTATTTAGTTTTTAACTGTCCTATTTGAATGAGAAGCAGTTGCGTTGCTACTACGAAGGAATGATATGTTCGCCTCTAGTATCCTAGGGTAATATTACTTTCGCTACAGGATTTGGTCTTCAACGGCTAATTCAACCCATATCCAACGTAGCACGTTGGAGAGAGTCATGATTTTCTTGTAAGGCTGTTCTGGAAGTAGGCACCAACTATAGTAGGCACCAAATATAGTGCTTTTGTAATGCATTATATAATGAGACCATTTTTAAATTTTATATAAACAAAGTAAATACAATATCAATGCTATTCTAGTTGCTAAATGTAAAGAACGATATAATTCTTTCTGCGTTGGAAATTTTTAACAAATATTCTATAATAAAGAAATGAAAATGGCAAAGATTCATTCCTTTATTTTTAAATAATAATAATTGATGTCGAACTTTGAAATTGTGTTGTCTTGCAGTCTGATAGCGAATTAAAAATAGCGAAGAATATAAACACTATAGTAAGGACGTTGTTATATTTATCACAGATTTGCGGGAAGGCTTCACGGGTAGATACATTATCTACTGATGCTATAGCTGGCTGCAGCTCATGGACTGGTGCAACCAAGCTTGCAAGGTTTCCTGATAACTGTCACGCTTGAATTATTCGTGTTAATAAATATTTATGTTCAAAGCATAAAAGACAGAAAACAACTGTTGTAATCGGCGATGCGTAACTAGAGCGGCTTCCAGAGGTATACAATTTTGTATTGTCGTACAAACGAGCGGTAATTTACCGCCAATAAACCGCCAATAAACTATCGGTTTTGGACAAAACCGCCCGTCTCCAAGTCACTTAATAACAACTTTACGCGTATCCTGCAAATATAATCGTCCGTCTATACAGTACCATTGTCAGATTCCATGTGGTTTTAATATTGAAGCCATTTTTTCGATGCATTGGATTAATGTATTCTTCGTTTTGAATCCATGCATTGTTTTGGTAAATATTAAAGAAGTAAGAATTTTGTGTATTGAATATTCCTTTAAGTCGAGTTTATTTTTTTTATCTTCAAATTACTTTGAGTGCACAAATATTAAATATTAAATATTAAATATTAAATAATAATTAAAATTGGATCTACTAATACAATGAACTAGAAAACTTTTAATTTACTAATACAATTAACACATAATTGTATTAATAATATATTAAAGTATTTGTATTGATGTTAAATAAAAAAAAATAACGACGTTTAATAAAACTCTTTATGTCGATTATTAACTATTGAGGTTAATAAACAAAGAATTTAATAAAGTCATTATTAATTTAGACTATTATTAAAGTTGTAATAAAATGTGAACTTAACCTAGTTCTCACCTAAAACATTGAAATAAATGAATGCGCGTTGCAAACGCCTTATGTGAAACGGCCTTAAAGCGAAACACTGTATCAAAGCATGAACTTTATTAGGTATTATAACGCCATTTGAGGATCACGTCACTGGTTTGCGAAATGTCCCATTTTATTCATTTGCCATTTTGTGGTTATCATTGTTGCTCATCATGTTCAGTGTTCGTCACATGTACGTATATGTGTGGTGTTTTGTTTTAATGTTGGTAGTTAGTATGTATGTGATTATTATATAACAAACAATATTGTCTACAAATAATTTTATCAGTTGTATAAAATATATTTAAGTTACGTTGTTAGTTTCCAAAATATGGTTATGGAAGTTAGTGGAGTGTAACAAAACGTACAAAATAGGTTGCTGTATTTAACTGTATCTACATAAATACATATAATGACAGTGGACAGACGATATATAATCACTATTTAAGTCAGTCCGGTTGTCGCGTAAGTGAACAAATGATTTGTTTCCTGTAGAATTGCGGTAACCGGCCATCTTTTTTTAACGGACGAAATACGTAAGCATTGTATTACTCGGCAGAATTATTCCATTAAACGGGACGTTACCCAATTTAATAATAAAAATACAATAAACAACACAAATATTAAGAATCCTTTACACTTGATTTAAGGACTATATTTATCGGGTTATGTGATATACATGTAAACTTATGTCATAAAAAAAAACATAAACAAATCATATGAACACTGGTACATTAATAAATGTGCGCAGTTCTATACAAATCGAGCACTTATAAACGCTCAGGTTCGTGTCCATTGTGTCCGAATAGAGAGTACTTGTGGTCAAGTGGAATGATGCTGATGATGACGATTATCATCATTATGGAGTGCGATAAACAGATAGAGATATTATTATGCGAAACAAAGTAGATTTTGATTACAATGTTGATGGTAAATAAATGAATTCTAAATAAAATATGCTTGTTGTAAAAAAATCATGTTAACGATTTCATAATTGTTTAAGAGCATTTAATTTATAAACACGTTTAAATTTCCTTATGTTTATATTTCCAACAATAAGAAGTATTATCAAAATGCGATGGTCAAATAAAGAATATGTTGGACTACAATTACGTAAACAAGTTTTTGTTGTTTGACACCTAATCGTACGCAAACATTTAAATAACCAATCGCAACGCGTCGTGTATTTTAAAAATGGCGTAAAAGCAAATGTGTACCTACATAATTAAAAAGGTATACTAAAAATAATTTTGGAGACATAAATTGTTAGAATCGTTTTTGTTGGTCTTTTTTCGGACATTTGTCGATTTCTATTTGAATCGGTAAAAACAGAATGTAAAAGGTAAAACCCCGCCAGATTTTTTTGTTTCTACTATCATGCTATACTTGAAAAACGTATTTATTTCTGACGGCATTACAAAAACATAAGTAAAACGTGAAAAAAAAAACACTTAGGAGAATTGTTATCAATGTTTATGTGTATGTGATTTCCTTGAAGCGAAATTTGAAATGATAAATTTATAATTTAAAAAAGACAGCTATAGGAACTTATATTATTTTTACTATATTTTGGGTTATTTTTTAAGTAAATTTTGTTGTCCACGGGGGGGTTATATAAAGTATATATTAAAATTTAAAAATCAAACAGTGATATTATTGTGCAAATGTAGGTATTTTTGAAATGCTTAAGTTTTGTTTACGCTCGTGTCGTAAGTTTGAGGTCAATCTTGTGAATCGCGGAAAAACCTTGCAAATAAACTAAAGGTCGGGCTCTATGTACATGGTGCTCATTACTAGGTAAACAATATGTTTTTGTGTGCAATTTTTGAACATTATTTCGCGTGATGTCATGGAAACTTTACACGTAGATTGTAATCTAATTGTAATGTGATTTTTTTATATTAACATGACGTAAAAAATTACAATTGACGTTTAACGCAAACCGGAACTAGTCATTACTTAACGAAATGCATGACATGAAATTTCTTTTCTATGTGAAGAAAGTACCAAACGTGCAGGCATCATTTACAAATGCCTATTATATAATAGTCACAGTTTATCATTCGAAAGTTATATTATTAAAAACGGTGATGGCGATTCTTAGAAATTGCAAGCTTTTCTCCTTTTGTTCCAAATATCACGATCACCAACAAATATACGACCGGTTTTTAATGCAAGATGTACGAATGAACTGATACACGATGGTCATACGTGGAGACAGTCAATTATTCCACCGAGTTCACTCTTTAACCGAGCGGTGAGAGGACGTGTTCATGTCACATTAGTAGTGTTTTAACGGACATTCGTCGTTACAGGTGGATGTACTTCGAGCAGCGCGACGACAACAAACAAACTGACGAAGTGGACGTGAAAGATATTTAGTGATTTTTTAAAAATATATTCGTACATTATTTAGTGAGTGTTACGACTTATGAACTTGCATAGTGACATGTTTTGTTTATAAAAGTGCTAATAAAATCTTAATTGTCAAAACATTCTCGTCAATACCCCTGTTGTAATTAGGTTCGAATGCGTAACGGATATATACACTGTACCGATCTTGTTGTTAAACAATCTGTTTGTTTGAATTTAATATCGTTTGTGTTTCATACATTTTCGATTCCGCACCGTTTGTTTGTGTACGCGTTAAGCATTGATATGACAACATAAAGAGTGTTTGCTTATATAAAGGAACAATCGCGTGATGGCTGTGTGCGGTCGTATGTGAATCAATACGCTCTTTCGTCTAGCGACTGTTTTGCGCTTCTGTCAACAGCAATGCGATTCTTCTACATTAAAACATTTTGAGAATCGATTCCGGTTCAATCTGGCCGGCGAGTTCTTGGCATTCCTATATTGAACTTTTAGAATGGTCTCGCCGTAAACGTTATATATAAATACTAAACAGTGCAAATAAAATACGTGCCAAAATGGAAACGAACATCCCGAAAAAATCCGAGGGAGCCAACGGCGAGCTGTCTCCGAACGCGACGATAAATAATAATTTAAAGGATATGACTTTTCTAGAGAAATTGAGATATGTGAAATCTAACATAACAGTGGAGCCGGTTTTAGCGATGTTCGTGATGCCGAGTGTGTTGGCGATGCTGGCGACTCAGAATCTTAATTTGGACAAAGCGTGTCGCGTCAACTTGGGCTTTACTGATGAAGTGTGCACGGCGTTGCGGCTCAGGAAGCGCGCTAACTACACATTTGAGGAGGATGAGGTCCAAAAGTTGATAGCCTCGGTGCAAGGATGGAAGAGCGTGATCCACACCGCTGTGCCGACACTCCTGATGTTATTTATCGGCGCCTGGAGTGATAAGACTGGAAAGAGAAAAATATGTATGCTAATGCCAATCTTTGGGGAGTTTATGACGTGCGTCCTGAATATGATAAACACGTATTTCTTCTATCAAGTCCCGGTGGAGCTAACCGTGTTCATGGAGGTTATCTTTCCCGCTCTAACGGGCGGTTGGTACACGATGTTCCTGGGCACTTTTAGTTACTTAGGGGACATAACGTCGAACGAAACGAGGACTTTCCGTTTGGGGATATTGAGTTTGTGCATGACCGTCGGTTTTCCCATAGGTACGGGGTTAAGTGGTGTGTTATTGAAATATACCGGCTATTACGGTGTTTTTGTGATATCAGCGGCATTCCAGTTGGTGAATTTGGGCTACGTGTTTTTTGTTATTCCCGATCATACCTGGCTGGAGAATAAGGAAAAGGTTGGTAAAACACATTCGCTTCCATTTTCACATCTGTGGAAAAACAAAATGTAATTTGTCGTTTTCTATTTTAGAAAAAGCGGACGGGCTGCACCGGGGCTATTATTGAGTTTTTCGACTTCCATAGCATTAAGGATACGTTCGCAATAGCCTTCAAGAGAGGTCCTAATAATAGGAGACTGAAGATATTTCTCATATTGACCGTCGTATGTCTCAGTTTTGGACCTATGTGGGGTACGTATTATAAAATTTAATAATACATAAATATTATAACTATTAGTTAACGATTGGTGGTAGTTGTTCAGTTTAATTATTTCTTTGTTATCGTCAAAATGTAAAATAAGTTAAATAATATTTTTATTTTTTTTTTTAATTTTAACGAAAACACCGGTCTCTAAATGACTTAAGTGTCGAATTATACACATGAGATGTGTAATAGAAATTTAGTTTTTAAACATTGGGAGAGAAATATGATTTTTAAGATTCATTATTTATTTTGAATCTGCATTTAACGATTTTATTATTTGAATAAATATTTTATCTTTCTGTTTATTTAAACTGATAATTATGAATTAATAGGTATTATTTAAGTCTAATAGAGACAATGATGTAGTGATGATCAATTTAATGAAAATTGAAATAGGTGGTAGTAATTATCCAGTATTCTAACAACTAGAGATCCTGTCTCTGTCCATCCCTATGTCACATCAACATTCCTGATTAGGAATATATATTTTTTATTATCTTTTAAAATTCGAGTAATGGTAATAAGATATTTAATAAAATTTAAACGATTCCGGTGACATTCAAAGACACACTGATTTCAAAACAAAAAAACAGATATTAGCATTGTTATACAAGTACTTGATAGACTATAGTTTAACTACCCATGCGCTCGGCTTCACTCGTATTTTCGGAACATCGATTGCAAATATCCACATTCTCGATTAACAAATCGAGGTTGTAGGTAGGTCTCTCAAACATAGACAAATGGAATTCTGACGTTTTTTTGCTTATAGAAACTAATGCCTGCCACGTAAATCTTTTGATCTTGAACTCTACCTATTTTAATAAAAAAAAAACATTTAATTACTGTGTACTTTAATTATTACATGCGTTAAGATAATATCTTGAAACGCGATGATACTTAGAAAACGAAAAGTGTACTATAAAACAATACCACGCTTTTAAAAGCTTTCATATATTTGGTTCTCTTCAATACATTAGTCGAAATATGATTTGGAGGTGCGTATGTAATGATGAACTTTTTTTTACATTGTATATCTATTCAAAATTACGAGTTCCAGCGTTTACACTGCAATAAAATCTTAAGTACAAAACATATAGCTTTGTAAGATGACAATGTTTATACAGCGTGAATGTGATGTGAATCACATTGTGTTTTGAAATGTTAATACATTGTGCACTAAACACAAAAATGATTCATTTAAAACAATTCTGTTGTGAAAGAAACTATTCTGATAATCTCTGCGCAAACCCTCAGTGACATAGTCGGTAATATTTCAGTATAAACGCTACCTTTATTTATGAGTTATAAAAAACCAGTCAATTGGCAATTAGAATACATCTAATAATAATAATAATTGACATATTTATCATTCCACAGTTGGAATATGGGTCTCCTCTCATAATGAGAGGATTGAGGCAATAGTATGCCACGCTGGCCAAGTGTGGGTTGCCAGACTATGGCTATGGGAGAATTAGAATACATATATGTGTTTAATTATTGTTATTTGAATAAAACATCTAAACAAAATTCCATGTACACACAAATGCATCCATAGAAATCATTTTGTTGCATCTATTAAAGTAATTTGTGAGCTCTTGACAGGTAGCCAGCCATACATGTAAAACGCTGATGCGTTTGTGTTTTTGCACTTTAGTTTTATGTACGATAATTTGGGAATAACAATAAACATCATTTGCTGTAATAGTCTCTAGTCTTGGATATGTTTCTGTTTCGTGTTTATGTCCTGGTTTTGTCGCGTATTGTGCTTTAGATGTTATATAATTTGTTTGTATGTGCATGTAACGAAATGTTTTAATTTTTTCTTAATTAATTTAAAATGAATTTTCGCAAAGCAACGCCTGGTATAATCAATGCTTCTATTTCATTAACACATTTTGATCAAATTTGAATTTGTGTAATAAAATTATACAATATACACAAAGTGGCTGGCAGTGGTTGGATGCGAAGAGCTGAAAATCGAGCTCAGTGGCATGCCATTGGAGAGGCCTATGTCCAGCAGTGGACGGGAGTAGGCTGATAATGATGATGATGATGATAATAAAATTCAATCAATGTAAATTTAACATTTTTTATCATGACTTTATTTCGAACAATCTTCAAAATTTTGTCTTCGATTTTTGTTTTTGCAATAACAATTTTTCCAAAATTCCAATGCTATCTTATTTATTCAGTGTATTATCATATAATAAACTGATTTTTTGAACGCCGTCAACAGTCCCATTTATTGCAGTCCCAAATACAATCCGGTTTTTCACCGTGAACGGTATTAACAAAACTACATATAGAGCTGGTATATTTTTGCTCGTTTTTGAGTCCTCGTCGCTGTCGATACTTTTTATAGCTTTATTTTATTTAACTCACTGCTCTCATTCGTACACGCGTACAATTTAATTTTACATAATATGTACAGATATGCTTCCGTGTAGTTCAATGAACTTTGTGTTACATTTGGAGCAAATTAAATTAAATTTGAATAATGATTAACTAATCTTTTGATACCATTTCAGTGCTGAGCACGTCTTTGTTTTAATGAACACTAATATAAGGACGATTCTGACACATAATGCTTTACACATTTCATTTTGACAGTTTTGAATATAAATTAATTTAAATTTAAAGCATGAAAAATAAAATACCGTTGGGATTTATTTTAAAAATTTAAATCAATTTTTCCATTTTTTCTGTATAATTTTATTACAGTTTGTTATTGTTTTATTTTAATGATAAATTATTTGCAGGCTAAATTGTATCTCTAATAAGTTCAAGTCGACCCGGGTGTAGGTTTTAGAATCCGACTGCTGTCATAGTAGCTGCCTCCTTCTAGTTGTCGCACGACTTAAATCATTCCTAACTCTGTACTTGTCTTGAAACAACTAAGATTTTAGATTTATTTAAATTACATTGACTTATGCCCATACGTGACGACCTAAACGGCGACATTTATCAAATGGGCCAAAGCATCTAGAATCTGTTCACAACTCAGGCCCAGCCTGTGCTATTGTGACCAAAAATAAATTGCATGGTACATTAATTTCTAAATACATGCTGATTTCGGTGATTTTAAATACACGCATATATACATAGACTAGTGACCAGCACACGAAGTGCATGATTAGTGTATATTTAGTTTAAGAACGTGTTAGTATGCATTCCGCAGTCCGTATTTCGCATATCCAAATGTATACTGATTATTGTGCACATCAAAAACACGGTCATAGAATCTTAACCGTTTATGCTAATAGGGGACAGAGTATGAAGAAATAAATATAATAATAAAAATAACTGGCTCGTAGAGCGGTTGCAAGCGCGTCTGCCGAAATGTCTAAACAGCGACAGTATTATATTTTCTATTCCCAAGCAAACAAATACATGATAATTTTAATTACATATATAATATCTAATTTTAAATCAGCTAATATCATAAAATATCATGAATGTTAAGACAGTCGTACGCAGAGACCAAAGTTACATGCTCCATTCCAAGTGCCGTCCCAACCAAACGCGCATACTACACCACGGTTAATTTATACAGTTTTATAACATGTATAAAATTATATTATACAGTATAAGTAAACGTCGCATGTTAGAAAGTCATCGCACTTCATTAAATATGTAGAAATCGTACAGATGTGAAGAGAGCGCGTCTCGTAAACAGCACGACATATTTTGCATCCAAAGTTAAACTTTGTTACCTTGTAACCGTATGTTGGAATTCTCGACGTGTTGTTTTAACTTAAATTTAATATAAATGGAGCTTTTAAAAAGCTATTTCGTTTTCTACACTCTCGTAAATGTAGCATAAAAGCTGTCTAAAATAAAGCTTAAAGCTTAGAACAGAGGTAGCTTTGAAGACTTAGAACTCAGCTTAACTAACAACTTAGCTAAGGTTGTTAAAATTATTGTTTTATTTATTAAAATGCACGTTTATTAATAGCATGCAGATATTGTGTGGGGTTATTTGATTTCGTTTTAACTGGAGGGAAGTATGCACTTTGAGACAGAACTTGTATAAAATGTTTTATTACGATGAAACGACCTTTAGAAATGAGGTGAATCAGATAAATGTGGCATGATTTATGTATCAGAAGACATTATAATTCTATATGAAAAGTTCGCTATTTATGTGACTACAGCATAATCAAAAGGAGTGTTACAGTTTTAGCTATGTATGTAAAACACGTCTACATATATGTATATACTATATACATAAATGTAATGTATGTTTGTTTGTAACACACACGTGTATATGGAGACACGTGTACATATACACATATATGTATACATATATGTAATCGTAAAAATTTATTTGCACAATAACGTTAAATAAGATGGTTAATTTAATAATTCTTACATCGTGTAAGAGGATCGTAAATGTCAAAGTTAACAAAATGCATTGAATATATAATTTGGTTCATTTTGACATTTGCCCTGTTATTAAAAAAATATAAAAATAACGATTTCATATATTTTTAAGGTTAATACATTGTTAAACCGTTATTTATATTGTATATATATACTCGTACATATGTATAATTTTATAATACCGGATCCTTGGCAATAGAATCACCACCTATTATATACGAGTAGTAAGAGGTAATCGGTGGTGTAGGCGAGACGTGGGAGTGTACTATACACCTCTGCCTACCTCTTCGGGGATTACAGACGTGATGTTAGGTGTACAATTTTGTTTTAAAATATAAATTATCCAATTAAATTAAAAATGTATACAGTGTAATGTCTACTCTAAGATCTCCTGGACTGCTCGTATTTTGGCAAATGAGGTGTCGTTGGAAGCGTTGGGCTGCTCCACGAGTTATAAGTTATATGACGTCACATTAAATTCAAAATGGTAGGTCTTTGCCGGGATAGAATTCTATTATAAATTTAAATAAAGAAGGCTAATCTGTCTTTTTAAATGTCATGATGAGTATTATTTAAATATTACGTTGTAAATAACTATAATTGAAATACAAAAAATAAACGAGATAAGTTTGTATCTTTTTGTTCTTATGTTTTCGGTGAAGATTTTTTATTCTATTTTTTTCATTTTTAATATTTAATTGACTGTGCCTTGTTGCGGATGCGTTTTGAAATTGATATTTGCAATTTAAGCGTCGAGTTCAAGTTATCGTAACCTTGATATTTTTAAACATCACGGACAACCGGTATAAAAGAAATATTCGGTTTCCGGTAGGAATTTTTGAAATGTTGGTAGCTGATTTGTGTCATTTAATTCAGTTACTATTAATTTATAGCAGAGTTAGTTATTGAAAGTATTAATGGGTAATAGGATTACCTATAGTTAATAGGAATTCACGAATAATACATTTAAAAATATTATTTTATTGCCTAAACATATGTCAGTGTAGGTATAATTAGTAATTCTATTAAAAGTTGGCCACATAACCGTTATTATTCTTATGGACTGAGATATTCGTCTTTGTAGTGACTTTTAAAAGCAAAACTATTAGCATTGCATCTTTTCATTGCACTGTTTTTGCAGTTTGGACAATGTAGTAGGAAGATGTTAAGATTTGAGACATGACTTTGTTCATATTATTTTTATGATTCTTCATAGCATTGCGGTTAGGATAGATATAAAAGAAAATGTTAATGCTTGATAATAAATACAACTGTTGCAAACAAAATCAGATAGGTATAGTTAATTTGTAAACAAGTATATTTGATTGCACTGCCGTTAAAGTAATACATGTCAAGCGCAAAGTCCTATTGGTACAGCTCGCATACGAACAGCCGGCTAGACGTGTAAATCATCTATGTTGCGCATGTCAGCATGTGTACACCTATTAATGGAACGCGCTGTTAAATCTGCACGCTGAACAAATACTGTATAGCTGGATTTATAGAGTTTGATCAACGTTTACAGTAATTACAGCGGACGTTAATCTTGATCCGTTTAATGCCAGGAAGCAACATAGTTTTCTGCAAAGTTCAATATACTCGCCGTATTGTAAGCTAGCCGTTGATAAGGATTGCGTAAATATTTCGCTGTTTACCATTGCTCATTTGTCTTATGAGAGTATCTGTGTCTCGTTCCTTGGAATCGTCTGATGTATTGTTTTTAGAACCACTTGATAGGCCAAGACACTTCTAACCATAGG
>DWEC01000829.1:0-15113 GCA_018245735.1 Microceris miodesmiata
ATAAATACAATATATGTATACGGTTTTTTTTCTTATTACAAATCCGAGTAGGCTCGCGTTTGGCTGCAATCCCACCGGATGGAAAGCGAGATGTGTTACTAAATAAGTATATAACGTTAGGAATTGCTTTGAAAAATTGAATGTAGTGTGCACAGTCACAAAACACCACCGCTACACCTGCCGGTAAGTAGCAGTGCTCGTTTCCATTGGGCTGCGGGATGCAGACAGGCCAGTAGTTAACAGGATACAGACGCACCATGAGCTGACATAATTCGTGTGCTTCAATTATTGAGTGGTAGAATTTGTTGAGCAGAGTTCTTTCTCAACTTCTCGATGATGAATATTTCTTGTACACTCTTTTTGTACATTTTTATTTATACTCAAATGTTGAAGCATTTTGTGATCAATCGTAACGTTAAGGGTGACTGGGTAGGGACCTTGGCGAAATTTGGCATTCCGTAGCTCCGCTTCTAAAAATGCTTCATCAATTTGTCCGTTCCCGTTGACTGGCGCGCCAGCGGTCGCCCCGCGCACTCGCGACTTGGGGCTGCGATGTCATACACGATAATCATACATCACTTTTCGATTATGCTATGTCATCGAGGAGAGAGATGTAATGCTGACGGTGACGTTACAAAATCATATATTCTAATCAGTGGGTGCATGTATGACGCAACGTAGCAAAGACAGTCTAATTTCGTTCCTTACTAAGTAGGTAAACTACGAGTATGTACACTGGTGTGATTAATATGATCTATTCGACGGATGTACATGTGTGTCAAAGATTTCCATTATATCTTGATCCTCGCAACGGACCAATCATATTGAAGAAACTAATATTATGCAGTATGAAGTTTTTACTCAAAACGATACCACGTTTGGAGTAAAAACCTGCTTCACTGGATGTTTTATACATACATATATAAACTGAATGGAGTACTTAGTTTTATTATGAGAAAATAAACTACATCATAAAAATAAAGACTACATCATTCTTAATACAATTTGTTAAAAGGCACAGATAAAACGCGATTTTATTATATTATAAATTGATTTGAGCACAGAATAAAAATATACGTATTTTATTAAAACTTACCCAAGTTTACCACCTACTTAATTGCTCTTTTGTCTATTGCGATTTAAGTTCACATAAAACCGTTTATTACGCATTCATAATTTCGATTTTCAGCTAAGTTTTAGATAAGCATTTTCAGGATTAGTTTGTTACGAGAGAATTAGTTAGAATTACGACATTGTATCACTGGACATGTTTCACAATGCGCCAGTTGCGCCAACTATGTTGTAGTGAAATAGTCCGAAAGCGAGCTCAATGTATTTTGGACGAACGGAGCTTATCTGATCCTCTGGCGCCTTCTTGTGCTGGCAGGTTCTTTTAATTAATGTCATACAAACTACGAGATACGCGTATCAAATATAATTGTAGTGTATGAATATGACGAAAATTCTAATTCGGAGTTCGATTGGTTCGCCTAAATTAGCGTTTATTACGGCATCCATGCCTCTTTCTTAAGAAAAATCCACGCAAATAGAATAAATGCGTCGCAAACTTTCTCCTTTTAGGGCTCTTTATGGGTTAAATTATATACGCCGGGGGCGCAAAAATGGAGACATATTCCACTACTGGGACTGCCCGAGTTATTGTTACCGACCTAGATGGCCTCGCCACACAGACATACTGCTGTTTCAATTTATATTTCATACACCATTACGAAGTCGAATCGTATTTTATATGATGCGAACTGTCGCCGCCATTATGAGGAAAAATATTTTTCGATCACATTATTGCGCGGTAGACTCAATTCATCAACAAATTCTATGAAATCTATCAGTATTATTACATATTTCTTAATCGTCATCCTATTACAATGTAACTTACTTTTCATTAGATCTTTTGTAGATACTTATCGGATCGCAGAATTTAAAAATAAAATCACAAAACGGTCCGTCATTGTCTCGTATTTTGAATTCCCATTTCATAAACTTTCGCAAGCTATCCTTTTATATTGGCACAAAGAAATCAAATCCTCTGTGTGTACTTGTCAGCTGAGGTACAACAACAAAGCTCTAACTTAATTTCTACGTCACTACAGATCTTTAAAAGATTTCTTAGGTATTCATAATCCAGTTGACAATGGCATGGTTAAAATTTTAGAAGTAATTTCTATTGTTTCACGAGGAAAACGCTGAGGTAATTAAGGCACAGAATTTCTTTGCTCATTGCTTCAGAAGTCCCGGGGAAGGTATTTTAAAATGTAAGTCAATTCACTGGGCACCGTAAGGTATTTTTATGCATTTTAAATGCTAAAAACTGAACAGAAAAACCAATGAAAACTCTATATTTTATGGATACCGCTAACTAGTTATTACTTACGCTAATTAATTAAAGCTTAATTTTGTATAACAATTATATTGGACTAATTAATTTCTTGTACAAATGTATATTTAAAATTTCTATACTAAACTATCATATTATTATAAATGATACATGTAAGAAGATAGAGGACTACAGAACCATTGTACGTGTTTGCACATAACGAACACAAATACATGGCGTGCTCTGTACAGCTTGTGGTTAATGTACTAATGTATCGGAACCGCCGCTAAGCACTTCGACATCAAAATTAAGTAGAAAATATTTTAACCGATAAATAAAGGGCCCGCAACACAGAGAGCAATTACTACGCTTGTACAATAATACCTAGTGTACCCTTATATAATTCTAAACACAAGCTATTGCCGAAGAACCAGTGAGACGAGACATAGTGAAACTCGCTACCGTGAATCGAAAGCCGCAATGAACTAAGATCAACACTTTTTGCTACAGAACCGGCTTCATGCGCAGATGCTATGTAGATAGCATATTTCCGTCACATTCTCTTTATTACGCACAGACATTTATGACACACGCAAAGAACACTGCCACCATCCATTCTATGTGGGCTGGTATTCCTTTGTATGCGGAAGAATACGTACATTCCATAAATGCGAATATATATGGCAAATACTTCAAAGTAAACAAACATGTATACACTATATATTTCGTTGAAATAAATGATAAACAACAAGATAATGATTATTATTAAAAAATATATAGACCATGCACGTTCAGTTATTAGTGAAATACCGAGTACATGTTGACTGCAAAACAATGTAGACTTGAATGAAACCCGCACCACGTAGTCTTTAAATATGGGTAGTAGCGCAATATTCTTACTCTATGAATGGCAGCACCGTCGCTTACTTAGCAACATTATTACCTACAGAGAAGCACCCTCGTCCTTTACAACTGGCAAGTATTTACGAAAGTGTTAATACTTATTGACTTTAAATTTATCATTGTAAACAGTTTTTTTACTATGTGAACACAAATATACAGCATAAAACTGTTTTCTTACGCGTATATACGAAACGTTTATAAGAGATGTCATCAATTAACCAAGTGTATGGATACGTTTACATAAACACATCCCAAATGACTATTTAATCAGTCCAACGTGTAGTTCGCGGCAGTAAATAAACTTAATACTTCATAAACTCAGAATTTCCATCACGCTCGAGTTCGAAGTGAGTTATAAAAACGATTTTACTGCCTTCAGCCCATAAAATTCCCAATGTGATGAATTTTATATTGATAAGCGGGTCCTTATACCGCAAAATCGAAGGGTCCGGGCATGTAAGGAGGTAACCGCGGGCCTAATTGGGCTTAAGTTTCCCCGAAATCAACATCGGCTTTTAAATGTTCGGCTAATGGGATGACATAATGATGTTTTGTCCCGATCTCGTTATCTTCCCGTGTCGCGTATCAAGTTTCCTATTAAATTAATTACGTCTGCTGAGTGGCTAACATCGACAGATTTTTTTCTGAAAAGTCGATTGAATATTTTTTGGGGTGAGCTTAACAATAACCAGTCATTTTTAAAGGAAAATGTATAAAGACGTATACTGAGGTATGCGTAAATATGTTTATTGGTATACGCACAATTGTGTCTATTTTTGTTTTAAATTGACTGAAAAGTTAGCGGTACTAGTATAATGTCGTTGATTTATTGATAAAAGATAATATAATAACATCACGCTTGTAATTTCTGAAGAGGTAGGCAAAGGAGTGCAGTACACTTCTACATTAATTCGTCAACTACGTTAACGTCCCACATGGAATTGCTGGTAAGCTTATTGGCGTATACCGAGCACAGAAAAAGATTTAATATTACAAATTTTCGCATTATGCTTTGGTCTTACTAGGCTGTTAAAGTTTAAAATTAATGGTAGGACATTGGCGAATATTTTCTGACGATCAACGTTAAAGATCGAAAATAAATATAAATCATTATGTAGCAAATAATGTATAAATATGAAAATTTATATATATCCCCTCGTGTTATTGTACATTATATTTGCTGTAGATTTAATTGTGTGGGATTGTTTGAAGAACCCTTTTATTTCTACGCGCGATCGTGTTTCTATTCTCATTAAACGTAATGTGCGTTGCCCGTACACGTGCTTTTAATAATATGAATATTCACTGTATCATCACAATAATAGGCTATAAAGTCACACACTATTCCATTATGGGATCTATAACATATCTGGTAAACTCTGAAAATGTACTACACTCATCTGCCTACCTCTTCGTGGAAACAGGAGTGATGTTATGTGTGTGTTATGTTATCATAATATTGTCTTGTAAATGTAATCAATACAGTTTTCATGTACATATGTTTCTGCACTGCGGTTATATCTTTCTAATATTTCTACAGTGACAGTGTTATCGAGATTAGAGTTTCAGTATTTTCTGAACAAGTGCGCTTATACTCCAGGCCACCTTCTCTGAAGATTCGATAACGTAGCATACGAATTGATTAAATGAAGTTTTTAAGAAGGTTCATGCAAAAGGCAAAGTTACCTTACGTTCCAAAACTTGTGGATACACGTAGAGGAAATCCGCATACATTTTATCAGTGATATGGTTTGACTGTTCACAATGAATTAAAAAAAGCAAATAAAAGGGGGAGAAATGACAAAGGTTTGACTGTTCACAATGAATATACAGATTCCAACTCATGGCTTAAATAAGAATTTGAAAAGAACAAAACACAATAGAGGTAACTCAAATTCGCGCGTGTGATTCAATAGATATTACTAATAACTTAATTCAAAATTCCACTAATTACGACTAGACTTTTCATTAAGATCTGACTATATAACTGATGAATGGACTGTCTAATTTTCATTATCATTATCTATGTATAGTTGCAACCTAATCCTGATATTTTGTGGGCGAAATTAACATTTAACGACAATAATCTCCATAATCGATAATAATCGACATCAATATCGATCGGAATCGATAAGTTATTCACATAGTTATAGAGACACACCACATGCAACAATATAAACACAGCTGACGAGACACGATGCAGCAAAACCTATGTATCTAATATAAGTTTTGTTACTGTACTCGTGTAACTGTACAAGCGGGCTGGACAAGGTGTGTGATAGCGTCAATAACCTGACACATCCTGGTTGGTATTCCTGAACAGGTTCTAAGCTATTTGCGGTAGCCAAGTCGCTGGCTAAATGTAACTTTACACTGCACTCGTTTTGCTAATGTGTATATATTTTAATCATGTTCGTTATTACTATTGTTTCAAATTATTAATTGATTATTTAAAAAATATACGATATCTCTGTTCAAAAATCTCGTATTATTTTTGTTGCTTTGTTTGTCTATGAAAAGCAAGAGTGAACAGATTCGAGGCTAAGTGCTATCCTAGGTTGTATTATGCTCACCATCATGTAAATTTGTAGATAAATGCAGGCCTGCAAGCATGTGTTAAAGAAATGGTAAGGCATGAAAAGTGGTGAATTGGTACTTAGGCTTCTCAAAGTATAAAATACTGTTCTTAACCGACGCTTTGTACGACTGGATATTAATTTCTTTGACAGGAAAATCAAACTAAATGCTTTTATAATTAAAAATAAGTTATACACAAAAGAGCTACTTTGTATGGTTTGTAGTACATTTAAGACGTACTTTGTATGGTTTGTAGTATGACTTATTTAGATCTGAGTAAAGTTATTTGGTTCTCATAAAAAATGAAAACAAAACTGAAAATCAAAATGTGCAAAATTTCTTAGATCTGTGTGAAAATATACTCATTCGTACATTTTATTTATTTGTTTATGCAACAGTGTGTGTCGTGCGCACAGAAAAAAATGCGTATCTAATTTCTAAACGTGGAAAACGGTATAAAGAACTGTCTTTGAAACGCGTAGCTTTACCCAAACTCTTTTTGTGAGGGAAAAACTCGATTGGAAATAACCGTGTTTCCGCATGGGCGAGGCGAATATTGCATTTTCGCTTGGATGATGTGTCGACTGCATTTTAAATAACTTAGTGGGCTTTTGGATTGTATTCATTTATGGCTTTCAAAATGCATCGCAAATCCTACTTTAAATTGTACGAAAAACGTTCGTTATATGTTTCTTAGCTTGTCATTTTAGAATCGGGCATCGCAGCGTGAAATATATTTTCCAAACCATATGTTAAATAATTGCAACTTCTGTTACACGTATGTCACGGTTTTTGAAATATTTCAAAAAGCGAAACGACTTTTAGGCATCCAACATTCACACATACTCGTATATTAAAAGTCTAAAGACACTTTAAACTAAGAAATAAGTAAGAAAGAAATAAGTAATAAGTAACCAGACTGGCATATTAATACAAAGTAATTTATTAATGACGTATTGACTAATTGTAGACAAACTTTCTTAATTGATGTTCCTACATTTGCTATGCTTTCATCGTAAATTTTTAAAATGTTTTATTTAGCTTGCCTTGCTACTCGTACATTGGTCAGTTCGTTCAAGATATTTTGGTCAGGTTGCAATCAAGTCCGCGCGACTTACTTTCAGTTCCATATTCGTGCATCGCTCTGTCAGTATTCAATTTCCCCAAACGGTGCGATATTGACTTGCATACCAAATTGTTTACTACTCTATATTGGTTTTTTGAACTGATTTTTTTTTAATCGCGTTAAAATAACATCAAATACTTATTACAACAATTTTGTATTGTTCTACAGCCGAAGTAAGTAGGGTAAAACTTGTAATACACACAGGGTAATAATTTTTTCTTTTATCATGGGCGGACAGCTATGTAGATACAATATAGGATAGGACAACATGTAACAAATCACTGGGTAAGAAAAATACAAATAAAAAATTGTAATACCGGTATGCATATTCGTTTATAAATTTGTTATTATTATTGCTTTATAAAATAGCAATAAGCGAAGAGTTTCAAGTTTACATAATTTTCTGCAAAATACTTTCCTCAGTTCTTCCTAGACGCGTGACTGCGCGCTCTCAGCGCAGGCTCCGTATATTCCCGCATCGCTGTGTCAAGATTCAATTTGCTCGACCGAAACCAAAGCTATATTGGCTTGTATAATAAATGTTTTCCTATAAAACTATTATATTTTACTAGTAAAATTGTTTTCAAAAAGTTCTGTAGATATACTTATATTTCCGTGAAACAATTTAATCCTATAAAGGCGTTTAACAATATTTTTTTCTATTCAGAAAAAAACAGTTCATACGAGTATAATTTTTCCCAGAAGTGCGAGGTATTTTCGTCATATAGCACGCGTGGCTGAATATTCTCTCCGCCAGCGTGAAATCTGCGCATCGCTGGCTTGATTTACCCAAAACCTTACAATGTTAGAAATATGAATCTATCGAAAAATATTTTGATTGCCCTGTAATAGGACAATAAAATATTACCTGATGATTAGAATCTGAAAATAATTTGTAAGTAAATATGTATCTTTTGTAAACTATAATATTGTTCTAATATTTAATTCACTGCCTCGTTGGTCAAGTAATTGCAAGCGCGACTGCCGGTCGGCAAGTGATGGGTTCAAAGTTCAAAAACCGGGTCGGGTACTATTAGATTTTTCTAATTTAGCTTTCAAGTAGTCACTCGGAATCTGGATCTGTGCCCGGTGTATGGCAATAAGCTAACCACCTACTCGTATACCATGGGACGTAAACGTAACTGGCGAAAAGTGGGAGTGTACAACGCTTCTCCGCCTACCTCTTCAGGAATTACAGGCGTGATGTTATGTTTAATTGTTTTAAATTTTCCACTCCATCCCATAGCTTAAATACTCATATATTTTTGTTTTGACATCAAATTCGTTGATAATTTTGAATGTTTGCATTTTATTCGAACCATTGATCGTTTGTGTTTTTAATAAATAATTCTTCATCAACCTAACGTTTGTATGTGGTGTATATTATTTTAACAGAACAGTTGAAACTGATTCTAAAACGGAGTGAATACTGAAGCGAATAATTTCCTTGATATGAAACTACTGATCGACCTACATGAGTAAGCTTTCATAAATATGCTAACATGTGGGAATCCAATCCACTTGTATGTCGGTTACATATATAAAGTAGGAGAGCTTAGCTTCTCGGCTTAGTTGTCGTATTTTGGCATGTAAATAGGTATATGTTTCACAGAATAAATGTCTGTATACAGTAGTATTGTCGTATTGATATAGTTTTTCACGAAGAAACAACTTAAAGAAGAAATTCTTTCAGTTAAATTAATCTTTAGAAACTAAGTTCAAACCAATTAATTAACTTTGGGAGATAAAATGTGTATTCTACTTTCGAGATTTAAATGGAGAAAAATCAAAGGGAGGTTGACAATTTTTCAGCGATTTCTTTCCTTCATAATTACTTTTATACGTATTTTCATTTCTTATTTCATGAATCACAATTTAGGAAACGACTTTAGATATGAATTTTTCATAATTTGGTAACATTTTAACAAGTTCACAGTAAAAGCTCTTACTTCAATAAAATAAGAATTACACGACATTTGTTCCGTATTTGTGTTGTCAAGTATATACGACCTGAAATAGATCATACATACATACATACATACATACATTCATACATACTTGACAATAGCCTTGAGAATTGTTTTTGTTACCAGTACCCTGCCGTCACCCAGTTTTCCTAATATTAAACGGTACTAAAAGAGAACATAACCAGTGAAACGTAGTCGTTGTACTACACACCTCGCCCTACAACTTTGGGAATTACAGGCATGATGTTACGTTTAATAGAAAAAGTCACATATTCAATTTCAAATTGAACGGCATTCTGTAGCTAGTCTCATGTGCATGGCCCCTCTAAAATGTCTCTTGAAGACTAGCTTGATAGGTCTGGATCTTTAATATCTTTGTAACACTTTTTCAACTGGAAAATAACAGCAAATTGCACGAAGTCGTTTAGCGGTAGAAGTAAATGTGGCAGTTGTATCTCCCCAAACCATCATCAGGCTTTCGTTCGTTTTGATCCTTTAGTTTCTAGTATCTTATTTATTTACTCTTTATTGTTCTGAACCAATGCGGATCCCTAATGGTTTTTCTTACCAATCCATCCAGGTGATGATGAGAATTTGGAATAGGTACGTACTAAATCCTGTATATTTTAAAATAAAATAAAAATAATAATAATTGATCCATTTATCACTTCACTGTTCGAATATGGGTCTCCTCTCATATTGATAGGGTTAAGACCATAGTCTGCCACGCTGGCCAAGTGCAGGTTGGCAGACTACTAAGATAGGCTGATGATGATGATGACCATGATGACGATGATGACGATGATGACGATGATGACGATGATGACGATGATGACGATGATGACGATGATGACGATGACGACGATGATGATGATGATGATGATGATGACGATGATGACGATGATAATTCATTTTGTCATTGCTGATGTTGAAGTTACCAAGTTTTTCCAGTTTATTTCCAGAAACGATGTGGAGTATCAAACATAAAATTATATTGTATTTCTATAATTTACAATGGCAATACAATGGCAATACAATGCAACAGCAATTATTCAATAGAAAAATCAATAATGTTCTTGATCAGTCACTTTTCCAACACCAAGTTATGTAAGACTTGTAAGAGAATTGAAGTTGAAAAACTATTTTTCATTAATATTATACATTTCTGACATTACTAAAAACATACCAATAGAAAAATTAACCTCACGTTGGTTATGTGTGGTACATACAGAAACACTACAAAAATCTTTGAAATCTATGAAATGCTCTGAAAACGTCAAAGAGCAAAAAGCATTAAATTTTTTATCAGTCAGGAAGTTCCAAGAAATTTTGTGATAAACACGCGAGCGTTACAATATGTGCTGTGAGTCAAGCATTGTATAATGGTCAATCAAGTGTTGGTGCTGAGTCATCGACATTGAGGACGCTTTCTCTTTGATCTTACGATGAAGCGTAATAATTCACAAGGTTTACAAAGAATTAATTCTTAGTTTGTCGCGGCAGCCAAGTGTCAAAATAAAATATATCTATAACAACTCAATATATATATTTTTGGGCGTTCTTTTGTGAAAACTTTTCTGTGTGCATGTTTATATGTATTTAATTATAGAGGTTGAAAACGTTTCATTCACTGACAAATAACTTGAATCATTTGAATGTAAGATAAAAGTAATGAAATAACGTAAGGAATACTAACAAGTATATCAGGACATAATCAGGTATTATTGTTTACAGTTACGATAACCAACAGACAATTAATAATACGATTTATAAGACCTGTGCAGGATGACTGACGAAAGGTAGACAAGCGTGGAAAATCTGTCTAATGTAATTAATCACGCCATTGACAAGTACGATTTTTTTTTATATTATGCCTTGTGATCTGTATCTGTCTGTGATACTATAAGAGTATGGAAAAGAACAAACAGAAAATGTGGTCTTGAGCATTGGCGCTATTTTCTCAATGACTAACGGATATTGGTCTGCTGGTCACTGAGAAAATTTATTTATTTTGATGAACAAAAAAATACACTGTCCTGTCTTACTGTCCCTCGTCTCCACTAGGCGTTTAAACAACTGTAACATTTAAATTCTATGTGAATCTTAGAATACTCAAAAAATCTGCCTGCCCCGGGCGGGAATACAGGCACCATGATTAAAACAAAACACTAAATGATACTAGAAAATTGACACCTAACATGTAACATATTACAAAAGAATAGAACAATAATTCTAGCTACAAATATAGCATTGTGGTTACATGTATATAATAAATTAGAAATATCTTACTTGTAAAAGATATCGTGCCATGGTAGATGTGACAACAACACCAAGGCTGTGTTGGCTCTAGGATCGTAGCGACAAAAGCAAAATGTATACTTGGAGTCCACTGATGTCAACACAAATGAATAGTGTTGAACGAAAGAGCTAAAAAAGTAAATAACACTTATTAAACATTTGAGGACACCTAAACAGTACCCTTACAGATCTTTGGATTGATTCCTTTGTAAATCTTCCGATTGGAAAATATGTATTTAATTAATTAAATGATGAGCATGATAATTATATCTGTAACAGTAGCACATAAACAGCGTCCAATTTTAATATCAAACATAGTGCTACTTAATAATAAATAAAATTTAAATATTTATTTGACAAGATCAGAACACTATAATGTGCCAAAGGCTATGTGCCACTAATGTGCCAAAGGCTACAAGCAGATGCTGGATGTGACAAGCTGAGGACAGGGCGTGTTCATTGGGGGAGGCCAATGTACAGCAATGGATTGACATAGAGGCTGATGATGATGATTTCAGTGCTAATCTTGTAGATGTGCATTATTGGCGTGCATTGTTCTTAAAGAGCAACTGACCGCCGAACAAATTTACAATTACTATATTATAATAAAGAATTATCCACATACTTTACACGGCATTGTAATGCCTATGGAAAATAAAATGAGAGCAGTAAATATACTCACTTATCAAATTGACATGGAAATGTAAATTTGGGTACATTTTTCAACTCCTCTTCATTTTTGTACGCATCTGGATATTTTCTTACTATGTATGGTTCCCTCACATGATCACCGGGTGAAACTTCACAGAATAGTTCGAATAAGAAGCGTACAGTGTCTCTGAAAATAAAAATACACCATTTTATAATGTTTTCAGTGTAATCAGTTCCATTAGACATATATTGAATACTTAGATATTTAATTGTTTTTCCTTAATCAATTGGTACATTAATTTAGTAGCTTAAGTTCACCTGTGCTATTTTAAACATCACACAAATGTATCCCAGAATAATAATACAGGGAATACATTTCCCTCAACAACTTTAACTGTATTTCAGAAGTAGTTACATATTATTATTATATTTGCCTAGTTGGTCGAGTGGTTGCAAGCGCGACTGCCAATGGGGAGGTCCTGGGTTCAAATCCCGGGTCGGCTACTATTGAATTTTTCTAATTTAGAATTTCTAGGTGGAGTCAGGATGTGTGCCCGGTGTATGGCAATAGGCTCACTGCTTATTCCATTGTGGGACTTAAACGTAACTGGTGAAACATGAAGGTGTAATACACTCTTCTGCCAAACCCTTCGGGGATTACAGGCGTAATGTTATGTTTAGTTACATATTAAATATGACATGAACATAAATATTTATCAATACTATAAATATAAAACTTCCAATGTTTAAAACGTTGAATGTAAATATTCATACCTATGTCCAGCAGTGGAAGTAGGCTGATGATGATGAAATATTTTATATTTCATATACATTTTACTTAGATTACTATGTTGCATATAGATTGTGATTCAACTCAGCATTAACATCCCTTATCTAACCAATGCCATTATCACACATGTATAGTCATTGCAACTTGATCTGTTGCTACATACCCAACATTATGTTATTTAATTTATAAACTTGACATATGCAAGACTGATGCTAATTATCTAACATCAGTAATAAATTACACAAGTTGGACTGTACAAAAATGATGTAAATGTGATACCCATTTTATCAATAAAGATTACCTGTATGCAAAAAACCTACTGATCAACATGAACACTAAGATCCATTAGAATGGTTTAGTTATATAGAACAATTAATTGACAAAAGTTATTAATTTACGATACTAGATATAGGCAAACTTTTTATTGAAAACATAAATCATCACCTTCAAGAACATGAAAGTGATCATTATTCATAAATTATATTATTACCATTTACAGTAGATGCCTTTTGGTCAGACCTTGCAATTCCTAAAATTTATACCACAGTTTCAAATTGGGCAAAAACAGTCCCTTGTGGCCGCTGGAGCGTTTCAGGGGTGTAATAAAGTGAAAGTGAGAGCCTCTACAAAACTGAGAATAATATATAGCCAGAACGTACTTATAAATTCAAAAATAATTGACCTTGTTCGAGGATCTAATCCACACTGGCTGGTAGCAGGAAGTCACAATCATCAGCTACATAATACAATGACTAGTCAAGTAACACAGTCAATGTAAATTACAAACATTGCAATTCTAAGCAAAATTAAAACAATATTTAAATGTTCTATTATTTTATAGCAAAAACACTATGGCAAAAATAAGACATCGTAATAGATTATTTAATAACTACACATATAAGAACTAAACAATCATGGTTTAATAAATTGTTATAAAAAACTGTTGGTTTCACCAGCAATGACTTAGAAATATGAATTACTCTTAAAAATTATCATAACTATTGGCAGGTGTATTTTTATGTTAAAGTTATTGATGTATCTTTATTGACCCATGTACTGAATTTTAATACATTGTTTTAATTAAAACAGTTGGTATTATAAGGTTTAAATCAAGCTTATAACAGAAACTTGAATATTATATGTACATTGCTGAATGAATTGTTAGTAATCATTCACTGACTCTAATGATAATTCTTAACAGCTTTGTAGTAACTGATTAACACCCAGGGGTGATTACAGAGTTTGTTTGCTGTGAAGGCTGCATGACTGAACATACTCAATTTATAACAACAGTGCGGAATATAATGGCTTGGAAAATAAAATGAAAAAATCAAGATGGAGTTTCAAACCCAGAATGTTACAAAATAGAGAGTGACCAATAAGGTTAGGTGATTTGGCAACACGTAAATAAATTCCCTATTTCGTACCAATGTCTTGGACATTGTTGACAAATGCTAAGCAAAAACCTTTACAATATTTTACCTTAGTCTGGAACCCATGTCTGGACCTCGACCCTATGTAGTTTTGGTCACATCTTACACAGCAATTATTTGAAAGTAACTAGTCGTACAATACACATATTATGAAACATCGCAAGCCATAGAATATCAGTTTCGGGTCGTGGCAACCATTTCTTCAACAATATTCCAGCGTATTCACTGTACAAAACTGCTATGAAGGACTCCGTTAATAGGGCAGTCTTTTTTGCTATGGATATATTTTGTTAAAATAAAATTCACCAAAATACTGTTTTATCTATGCCTTGACTAACTGTGGAAGGAAAATATCACCACAGATAAATAATGTCGTTTTCTTATCCTACAGGAGGTTACAAACAAGTACGTACACAGATGATATTTAGACAATATCGTCCGGTAATACTTAAAAAGTCTTAGAAAAGGAAATAAATTGTCAATAATTATATTATTGTAATATCAAACCTTATCGAATGAATAAGATACAGTAAAGTCTTTAAATTTTATTTTTGATTATTAAAATGTGTTTATAGAGTTATGATCTGTAATATTTTTTTTTAATGCATACTATAACGACATGAATAAATTAATGTAACTAGCTGACCCGGCGAACTTCGTACCACCTAACAATCTGATTCTTTATCTTCACATTTTAAATCTCTGCTATCTGTTAAAACTTTCATTAGAGTGATATTCTGTAAAGGACTATTTTAGTCTACAATAAATACACAAAGTAACTAAAATATTTCATTGCATGGAAAATTATACCGTATTGTTTAAAATAGCTTCGTAAATAACTCATTCTTTTTTGTAACATGTGAAAGATAAAAATGGTTACCGTGGCTTATATAAAGGAGATAGAGATATTCAATCATGGACGTTTTGGAAGCCCTTTTTAAAATATACAATTCCGTCCTACATTATTTTGATCATTGGTTATGAGTGTTTGCAATGTAAACGCACAAGAATGCGTTTTTACGTGAAATCACTT
>DWEC01000830.1:0-15111 GCA_018245735.1 Microceris miodesmiata
ATTTAGGCTGCGCTATACCGCAATCAGCCGGTCGCCAGAGCCTCGTCTGTTATAGCACGGTGTACCACGTGCAGGTGAGGTTGGCTTGGGTTCCTCAGATGGTGGTTGGAACTCCTTACACCCATAAGGGTCGATTATCATATCACTAATGCTTCTGATCTAAAGTATATTTTGCATTAAGTTATATTATTAACTTTTATCATTTAATATTATATTTAATCATGATTATAAATGTACTGGTTTAGCTCAAGTACGTTTTTCGGGGTGGCCCGAAGTCTCCGCCGCGAACTCGCTGCAAGCGCTGGGAGCTCATGAGGAAGGACCTCGTACAGGTCCGAAATTTGTCGGGCCACCCCGAAAACCGTAGGTGAGTTAAGCCGGTATGTGTATAATCATGTGTATAAACACTCACGAAACATTTAATAGTAAAATATGTAATCATGGAATACCTGAATATAACTGCATTACTTTCACAAAGGAATGGACAAATAAATTAAATGTATTTAGTTACCACATTATTCCCTTGTCACTCAAACAAATGACTCAGAAAAGTAGGGATGTGTACCGCAAGAAGGTCAGAAGTAAGTTTAAGGAAAGCGCCTGTTAAATCCAGAATTTAATTTCAAAGGGAGCTGAACAATGCTTATATGCTTTTAAACTCCCTGAGACAATGTTGGTAATGGAATTTTCTATATATTGAGTCAAATCCTACAGTGTATTTTAACTTGTAAATCACAATAAAATCCCATACAATTGTTTAACAGTAAAGTAAATTGGTAACATATTTGTAATTTTTAAAATTTAAGTAATATTAATTTTTGTTATGATTAATTATCATCACGCCATGTTCGTTACGGGTATGCAAAGAGCAAATAAGGAATTAGAATTTAAGCCCGGTGTATGTCAATAGACTCACCTCATATGACTGCTGAAAATTCGGATTTCTACACTGCTCTGCCTACCGGGACACCTGCTAATAGGACAAAGCGATTCTCTAAATTGTTTTTGCTACAAACTGCGAACGAGGGGAACTCTCTGCCGACGTCCATCTTTCCCGCCTCGTACTAATATAACTTGGAATTGCTCAAAAGACGAGTGAATAGGCACTTCCTAGGCGAGCGTTACATACTAGGTTGCATCTCGCTTTCCATCAGGTGGGATTGCAGCCAAACGCGAGCCTATTTCTACATTTTTTAAAAAAATCTATAAAGTACATGGATTGCGATTGGTAGTCCATGTTGCTTCTAACATCGAAAACAAGAGCTCCGAGCTATATTTTTCAGGGCAGTGTTGGATTTCAGGTTTAAAAAGCCGTTTCGTGTTGCATATACTCGTATCAATAGTCAATGTAGCGTAAGCCTTGCCTTATATTTTTTATTCCATGGCATACGTGCATACATATATTGAAAATCTATGGCTCAATCAGTGAAAATTCCAGACTCTAAATACAGACATATTCTGGAAGATATAAAGCAAGGATATTTTCGTGAAATTGTTTTTTTGCCACCTTATGAAAGTGCACGGATGGCGATCGTTAGGTCAACAGAGAACAAAATTATGCTGATGATGATAATGATGACGGTAACAATGATGAAATTGGAAGTGAACAAACTGGAAAAGAATAATTCATTTTTCTATTTCTGACAAAGGGCCTTAGATAGGAACACAGACAATTACATTGTGTGTCACTAATCTCGTTACTTGACATTACATTAATTCTGACTCCAAGTTAGCTGTCATGATTAATAATTTACTCAGAAATACACGAATACGACAGACAATAGGATACATAGGTTCAGGTATTCTTTCGACATAATGGGTATAACATAACGGTATAAAATACGAATATACATAAATAAAAATTGGATGTAATCTATATCTTTCAGCTGTGGACTATATCTATCAGCTATCTTGAAAGAAAGATGTGTTAAGTCGATTCAAAATTTAACCATATATTTTAAGAGGCGTTTTAATAGCGCTTTTTATTGAATACTATTCCCTAACATTGGGAGAACATTTTTTGGTGTGTCAATACACAATGTCAATTTTCAAGCACCGTACGCTAAATACTGACTTGATTTGAGTAAGATTTTTGCAATTTTCGCAGGGATTTTTTTTTGGATATTATTAAACTATAGTCTATATGAATCGCTGATAATGTAGGTTTCTTTCGGTGCAAGAATGATGAAAATTGGTTCCTAAGTTTTTAAATTTATTTAAGACAAACAAATCTTACCTCTTTATAATATTAGTGTGCATATAAAGTTAGTGTACAGTTATACATTGTATAAGATTTTTATCCTTTTAAGCGAAGTGGTCTTATCAAGAGGTATCATATATATAAAAAAATAATATAGTACAAACAAATAAAGACTGAGCAATCATTTCTTTGAATCCCAACTAACTTTATTAACGTAGCAGACTAAACGAAATGATGTAACAGAAATTCATTGTGCCACAAATGTTTTGTCTCCTCAAAGAACGTTCGCGTTCCATAATCTTAGTGGGTGGTTGTCCCCTGAATAAGTTTTTGTTTTCATTTTGTTTTTGCGAGTTCTTTGCAGATGTCTCATTAAAACTTTAATTACCCTCTCTTTAGCAACGTATTTGGAAAATGCCCATGTTGGTAATTGACACAGGCGTGTTGCAGTTTTCAGTCTAAGTTGGTCGTTACCCGATAAGGGACATGGTATGGTGCTATGTAAGAAGAAATAGAAAGTGAAGAGGAAAAGGAGATGAACAAGCAGAAGAAAAAGGAGAATTAGAAAAGGATAAGAAGATGAGGCGAGATAACCAGAAGAATGGGTGGAAGGGTGTTAGAAAAAGAAAAAAACGAGGAAGGCGAAGATGAATAGGAGAATAAAGAAAAGCAGGACGAGGACGAAGGAGTTCGGTTAATCAATGTTATGTCAATGCCTAGAATTTTGTTTTATGAATAAAATTGCTAATGAAACACTAAAACATTATTAGTTGTAAAAGCTCGAAGATACGTCTTTGCCAGAAAGATTTTTATAGCAAGTAGAGTTAAAATCATTAAATTATATTACATGTTCCTAAGTATTAGTTTTCTTATTTACTATAGCCGTACTTTATAAGGCACTTTGCTCTCAACAGTTTTATTTGTTTTATCTGGAGACATCGCAGACGAGAAGGTTGATATTGTTCTTATTGTTTTCTTCAGATTATTCGTGTCGTTTAATTTAAGGACAATACTATTTTTTATGCTTGCTTGTCTAGGAAGTTTTTCAAAATATCTATGGATTTTTTAACAGTATTAAAATGAAGTCTTTCTGTCTCACTTACAAGATATCCTTTTATGTTTTGAAATACCACTTAAAAACAGAGTAAATCGGCTATTTATTTGTTCTATCTTCATTATTTTTAAAATAATGAAAATAGAACAGAATAAATTTGTTCTGTGAGAAATTGGAACTCAACGTCGTTATGCGAATTTAAATAAAAAAAAAAAATTCGACGTAATCTTTTGCGGCTACCTAAATTTTAATGATGGAAGGCAAAATATTTGAATTTAACTTCGCATTTTGTAATTTAATCAAAAATCATTAATACAAAATCAATTTAATAAAAAAACAGTTTTAGATGTTTCTCTTATCACCAAAGTTATTGTTCCCATTGAAATTAAAAAAAGTGTACGCATATTAGCATATTATATAATAGTGTTCGCGTATATTGAGAACGCTTGTATACTTTTAAAATGTTAAGAATCGAAGGTATAAGAACAGTAGCGTTCATTTGCCATTGTGCCGCTGTTCGCTGCGAGTTGGTTGAACCCGTAAAACATTTTTAAGCTCAACATTCGCCCTTTAGAGTCGACGAAACGTTCACTCGGCGAAGAATTTGAATGACTGCATTTATGTTAACACTTCCGCTTTCCACTTTACAGCAGTACTTCGGAATGAAATGTGGTTTTACGGTACTGCATTTTATGTTGTTGCTTCACTCTGTTAGTAAAACGTACCCCTCGGTAGGTGTTGTGTTTATTTGGGACAAGAAATAATATACATTGATATTATTTACTAATTACTATTATTATAGCATCATGCCAGCTTTTATATAAGTTAGGTAGAGAGTATCGAATGTCTAATATCATGATCGTAGGAGGTGGCAACTTTGACCCGATGGCTGGGCTAGTCAAACATGGATCGAGGAAAATCAGATTGATGAAAACTGACCTGGGTCTGAAGGTAGCTTCAAGCAAAACGAAGAGACAGTAGTTTTACAATTATACCGCAGTGAAATTAATGTCTCAGTGATCATATATCTGAATAACTTGGTCCTTGTCAAAGTAGTCTTTGGTTAGGGCTTGTACGAGTACTTCCAGCGTTCAGTCCTCATTCAACAGATTATTAGAGTAATGTATCCACTGTAGCATAATCTTGCGTGGGCTCAGGAATCAATTCACCACTTTTATGCGCTTCATTTTTCGTAATTGAAGTTTCCTATCAATTTGAACCCCGCGTTACAAAGCTAAGTTCTATAGCGTGTAGCTTGAAATACTGTACAAATTGTTGTATTTGTCGTTAAACAGTTTTTTATGCTATATTTTAAAACAAGCAACTTTTCCATGCTGTACCTATAACAAGGGAATACTGATATAAAAAAGCTTAGCTATTTCAACCGCTTAACACTTAGTTTCGGTGACGTGAACGTTCCGTTTAACGGTGGCGAGTGAAATGGGGTTTTGCAGTCTTGCATTTTATTTCGTCGTACAATTTTTCATCGGACAAGCACATCCAACCAGTTATCCTTTAGCGACGCGGTGATAAATGTTTTCACGTTAGTTTGGAAAAACTGCCAGCTCCGAGCTCGACTACCGGCGTAATAGTTTGTAATATTAATCATAGCCAGCGGGAGATAAGACGCATTCTTGCAAAGTGGTGATAAGCGTTGATGGTTACAGGTCACAGAGCTTCTGTTACGTGTAAAGAAATGTGGTTTGGGTAAATTGTAGGTACTAAGACTTACTTGAGACTAGACTAGATTTAAGAATGATTTAATATTTTAATAAACTTTATAGTTTATTATTAACAATATGTCGTCACGCCAGGTCCTTTACGGGGTTAGCAGAGAGCGACGTGTATTAAGCATGTCAATGTTGTGGACTTGAAGTAGGTACTTCTTTTAAATTTATTATTCTCTTCGTACATGCACGCCGGTAAAGGAGATTTATACTCCTCGGTCATAAATATTTAATCATAGTAAGAAATATACTCTAGAATGATGCGAAATGGAAATAGAAATAACTTAATTTTATAATTACAAAAACATCAAACTACAACTATTTTGTGCTTATTAGATGTTGACGCCAAAAATTCGCAGCATAGTCAGAGTCGGCGTCAGCAATGGCCATTAAAGCAATATACTTTAAATTATTTTCCCTACAACACGGAACAATACAATTTCGTCTGTTACATAGAAATTATACATCAACGGAGGCGAAGGCAAGTGACTGATAAAGCCATTGTAACAAATGAAGATTGTTATTTTAATTCGCTCATCATCCCAAGACGTAAAATACAGGCAAATCGAGCCATCCTCAAACGTGGAATGGTGCCCAATTTCAACACAATATTATATAATGACACTTGCCATACTTTAATCTGTATACGCAACGCCACGACCCAAATGTTCTTGTACACCCCAAAACGTACTGAATAAACCTGTTTTTTTTGGTTCATTGCAAGAAATTTGAATTTCTGTAGCGCGGAACTGAATTTTAAAATCGTTTCGTTTGTTATCTCGCAAGTGTTATGTCCGTTTTTTGGCACAGAACGTGTAAGTGTAAATGAAATCTGCTTTAAGTAAACAAGGAACAGTTTGACTTGGTTTATTGTTTATATTTCTACAAACACAAAGTTTTATTTACGTTTTTCTTACAATTATCGCTTATAGTGTTTTTCTATTATTGGATTGTGGCATATTTTATGAAAGTATAGTACATACCTGTTGAATCCAGAAGTCATAAATGATGAACAATTAAAAATTAAACTATTGCAATTTGAATAAAACAACTAGTCTATAAAATGGAGTTTATTTTGCATGTTACTGTATCTACGCCATGCTAGGTCTAAACTGAGATAATGTGACAGACCTACAAGCTAATATAGCTTTGGGGTAATGTTCGGAATGGACACCCAGGGGCAAGCCAATAATGTATTATTTCGGACCTTTTAATGTAACAGCCCCGGACTTGCCGCTAAGTGTATTGGAAACACCAATTCGGTGAAATGTTTTCGTGTTCATACTACTGTCAAGTAAAAATATCGTAGATCTACATGCTTTTGTGAGGATAACGCGCTAAATTCTATAATGTTGTACGAGTATGTGTCTAGCCAGAAATCATGTGAGTTAGGTATAAACGAATTTTCAAATTTGAGAACTACAAAATACATGCGTGTCCATAATTGTAGCTTACTTTCTGACTGCGTCGTGAGACCTGGGAAATATAGTAATTTATTAGTAAAATGCACTAGCACTTCGGGCGATAAAATCATCACTGAATCAGTAGCCATGGATAATTGAAATTGATAATCAGTTTAGAAAAGTTAAATGTGCTGTTCAAAGTGAGTGTGAGTGGAGAAAGAGGGAGACTCAAAGATACTGCATACAGATGATTACTATTTAAGTATATAGATATACAATTTACTTACAAAATAGAAGAAAGATTAAAACTAAATGAGAGTAGAACGTTAAATACATTTTTAAAGTAAATGTATTCCTACATCTAGAATAAGTATGGAACCTACTTAACTAATAGTGATTGTAGTTATACTTCGGGATAGGCTAAGGAAAATATATTAATGTAGTGAAGACAAGTAAAGAATAAATAGTCTAAAAACAGCAGTGAATTCAAAGGTGGAAAACAGCCTAAAACTGAATTGCAGTTTGGCAGACTGTGGTAAAATATAAACCAATTACAGGATTGTTCGATGAACATAAAATAAAAAAAAACATTGTTATGAAATTTTGTAACCCTGGTGAAAAACACGTATGAAAATAAACATGAATCATTAATACTTAAAAATGAATTTTGTGTTCAATCTAAACGTTGTAGATTTGGGATCAATATATACATAATTATGTACACTAGTGAATGCACTAGTGTACATTTGTAATGACATATATACGTTACGACTGTTACAAAATAAATTAAAAGGATATCGATACGTGGTCATAATATCTATTCATGCCTAAAATGATTAATTGACCATTCAAATATTATCAAATGGCCTATTATTTTAAAAATGACACTAAAAATTAAAAAATCCGTAGCATTATCATAACAACTCACTATTAAATATTGATAATTTATTTATTAAATCAATATTATTGCTGATTAAAAACTTATTAGCATTAATATTGATAATTTATTTAATAATCAATATTTTTGCCAATTAACAGCTTATTAGCAATAATTTAACAAACCAATACTATTGCTAAGTCAATGATTATGTCGTATTTACACAATGTAATCGAATATTCGTACGATTAGTGCCACTTTTTACATTTCGTGCAGAATATTACTCGTATGTTAGTAACATTACTGACAGCTATTTATTGATATACAACATGCTTCGGTTACCGTAGATTAATAAACAACTATGTTTTACACTAGAATACAAATATAAACAAATGTTTACTCATGTTTTATTATATTTATTGTTTCCTCAATTTGCTGAAGTCCATTCATCCGGAGTCGACGTATGTATTTACCATATGGGTCTTATGTACACAGTAGCTTTCAATAACGAATGACGTTAATAATTTACGATCAACGATAACTTGTGTAATATTATTGCCGATAAAATTCGCATTACGCTAATGTTATTCCAACATCCCGAGTCTACCGAATGGTACTTTTGAACAAAGTCAATACCTGCATCAATGTAACGTTTTATATTCATGTAGACGGTTTGAAGACAACATTATTGTTATAATAAAGTCTGTAACACAATTGAGTTATATGTATGACTGAATCATAAGCGGTTATTGCTGGTGCGAATAAATTCATACATTGTTGTACAATTATGTGGGATTGATTAAAGACATGCTTCTACCTATTACACTGGTTCACTATAATGTTGTCGGAACGTGATATTTTAGCGATGTAACAATTTCTAACATTGAAGCAATAATTGTAACAATATTCTTATATCATTTCGCAGGATTCAAATGTCAAATCTCTCTATTCCTACCCTCCAGCCGTACTTGCACATTCTTCTATATTTTAGTAAGAAGCCTCTAAAACCTGACTCAATTATTATTATTCGATTATGAATAAAGCAATTTAATATACGATAATAAGTAACATGTCGTTGAGTTTATTTTCCCCCAGTGTGCCACGTTAGGGAGGGCGTTAGCACGTAAATTCATTGATGACGTCAGCCCCGTATAACTGACGCACGCGGCACAATCGTGAAACGAGCGCTGAAATACGCGGTTAACAATGAAATAAGAAATATTGACGCACAAGGGCTATCAATCACACTGAGGACGGTGTCGGTTTCTGTGTCAGCGGCGCGGGTTAAATGATTAATCAGTGCTGTGTTTATTGGCTATCCATTACGCTCTTTGCGTTCGTGTTGACGCCTCTTAATGATGTTTGTTTGTTTTTCATTATTCCTCTGTTCGAACACAAGTTTCCTCTACTATCATAGATTCGCGTTACGTTTTTGTATTTCCGTAAATTTAAAAACAAACGTAAGGTAGGCAAATGAGCTTAGATATCACCTCCTTCCAAATATTGTATAAAAATTTTGATACAATTCCGCCCTGCATCGCCATGAAAACCTTATGGTCAAGTTTCAGTTAACTTCCTTGACCTAGTAGGAAGATTGAAGAGGGCTCAATGACCAGTCAAAAGGAATTAATAGGGCCAATCGGTATTTCAATCAATCAACATTAAACCGACATTGAATACGTAAATTTTAATGAACAATGGTGAATACACATAATAGATTTATATACTGTCAAAGTCATATAAATTGTTAATTTTTTTTAAGGTATTTATTATGTGTTGTATGTAGGGTGACCCTTCGCACTTTTCGCTCGTATTTTAAAACATCTGCCTCGCAGTGGGTAAACAGTGAGTTATTTGATTTTGCCGACGACAGGCTTATGATGTTGTTTGTGCGGACCGCTGGGGACTGTGTAAAATTATACACTTCATAATTTTCAGTTGGACGTGCGCTGAAATTATCGGGTGAAATTCTATTTTCATGTTACATATAAGTTTTGTAATGCGCCCTAATTTTCATACTGTTATGAAATGTAAAATTGTGTTATAGATTTTAATTTGTGTTTTGTTATAGTTCAATTCCATATATGTAATTCTAGGAGTTCCATAATAGTTACGCTATACTAATTTTTGTATGATAAATTGAAATATGAACATACGAATACAACAATTTTAATAACTTGTATGCATTTGTGAAAACAATCAGTACATATTATGGTTTATATGTTATTATTATATGATCACACCATGTCCCTTTGGCGTAGGCAGAGAGCAACACGTACCAAATATATTTATTCTTACATACCTGACGTGTCTCTATGTTTATACATGCACGCTAATTTAGAAGACTTCTGGCTTCCCCATAGCCTAGCATCTAGTCATTTTTCAAATTCTCTTCTAGCATAGGTTATATGTAAGAAAGATAATCATTTTCTTATATACTGTAGCTGCGAAAGTATATAAGCCAGTAGGTTATGTTATTATAACAATATGTGGGTAGTAGCTCTTCGCCCTTTTCGCTCGTGACTTATCACATTCTCTTTCCCATTTAGCCATTTTCTTTTCTTTACACAAGATTTGGGAGATCTAAATAAGGGCTCTTATAAAATATTTATGACTTGTGAATAATGTTTTCGAAAATGCGAATGTATTTCATGTTTATGTATGTATGAGGTTCTATATATTAGAAATCAGTTAAGGGTCACACAGGAAGGGGGCAGATAAAAGAGCAGAACTTTTTTAGAATTTTTATTTATTTTAGAATTATTATTATTAACATCAGTCTGTTTAAGTCCACTGCTGGAAATGCGGAGATCGCAGGGCACAGTTCTCACAGCGCTTACGTAGTATCTAAGAAAACTATTTTGAAATAGCTGTTAAGAGAATTATATATACAAATTTATTTACCGGTTACCTGACCGAACATATTCTCGTTGTTAATGCTATTGTTGCAAAGTTTAATCGATTGAGGAAATTACGATTAAATTAATGTGTTAAGTTCCTCAAAGGTTCACTAAATCCAATATCAGATTAGCCCACGCCCTACAACTACTGCGTACAAGTTATAAACTTTAATCAAATCCCGGAACTTGCATACCATGACGTCACAGTTTTGTAATACCTTTTCCTTAGTTTATACATATATTTTATTACTTTTTAGTGTTTCATATACTTGTTCGTCAGTTTTTGCATAAAAATATAGGAATGTATGTTTATCTCATTGGATATTTAAATATTGTAACAAAAATACAAAATTAAAAAAAAAAGTAAATCACGCCTGTAATCTCCGAAGCGGTCGGCATAGGAATGTAGTACATCCCCACGTTTCAACAGTTACGTTTAAGTCTCACAATGGAATATGTGGTAAGTCTATTGCCATACACCGGGCAGACATCCAGACTCCGAGTCAGTACAAGAAATTCTAAATTAGAAAAATCCAATAGTATCCGACCCGGGATTTGAACCCAAGATCTCTCGATCAGTAGTCACGTTTGCAACCACTCGACTAACGAGGTAGTCAATTTAAATAACATAACATACATACATATAGATTATTGCATCCTTTTTTATAGGTGTAGGCAAAGATTGAGTATGTTTACTGTCATGGCACATTTTTTGTTTCTTCTACATTAATTAAACTAGTCATACATGCATGTTTGTGAAAGATAGATAACTTCAATACTACTCAAACCTGAATCGAACCTAGGACCTCTCGATCAGCAGTTGCGCTTGCAACCACTCGGCCAACGAGGCAGTCAATTCCTTTAATGCAACGCGGCATTGAACACTGTCAAACAAGCTATTCGAAGTTTGGTTAGTTGATGCATACAAAGCGTAGTTCACGAAGTTTCCTGAAACTCGCTGAGTTACGGGCCTTAATCAATGTTGGCAACTTGCAGGTCGGTGTTAAGAACTCGTCTATATTGTTTCCGGATAATTTGCATATTTAGTGAAGGACTAGTTAAGAATTACCGTCCGGATAATTGACTAAAAACAAGATAATTAAGATACAATATAAAACCGTAACATCAAACCTGTAATGTTCGAACGGGCATGAACGGCATGCAGAGGAGTGTAGTACACTCTGACGTTTCACAGCTACATTTTACGTTCCATGTTATAGGTGAGTTTATTGGCTTACACGGGCCACAGGTTCAGTTTCTGAGCCCACTGGCTTGGTCTTTTAGTGCTCATTTTATCTTTAATTCATGTTACATTTGAAATGAATTAAAGATAAAAAGAGCACTAAAAGACCGTAAGGACTAAGATAGACTAAGTTTAGTTCCAAAATTAGTCACTTTAATGTCGTATTCCATATAGCAACGTTGAGTAGTGTGTTCAAATTGAATTCATTTATTCAAAATAGGATCATAAGACCACTATTTGTGCGTCAAAATGATACTACCACCGCTTCGGAAGATGCCTCACTATGGAGAAGAAGCGGCGAAAGAAACTCCATAGGTGTGCTTATGCATCTTTTAAAATGGGTACATACATATACGTATTAGGATATTACAACATGAACTAATTTATTGTGGATGTGGATTTATTTGTGTTCTACAGGCCTTCTGTAGTTGGAAGAAATATCTGTGAGCAGCGAGTAAAACGAAAGTTCTCAACAAATGTAGAGTCTTTTACGTACTATAGTTACAGTTTTTTTCTTACGTATTGGAAATTCATTTTGGATCTAAAATTTTCTTACATTAGCGTAACTCGCAACATATACGAGTCATTTGTGTTATCAGTCTTGTATCGTTATAATATTGTGTTTAATTATAAACAAGAGATTGTTTGCTTTACATTTCGCACTTAAACAAGGAAACATTGAACTCCGTTCTAAGCAAACAAGCCGTCTAAAGTTTAGCTACCCAATTTGCACGATATTTAGCGAGGCTTCGCGGAGTTCGATCGGGCTTCATCATTGCCTGTAGTTCGCGGGATACAGCTTCGTCATCATTGTGTTTTTTCTATGTTTTGACTTGACTGTTTTGTTGTTAAAACAAATTACAAAGCGGAGATCTATTATGTATTTATTATTATATTAAGAGTGGATACTATAATAGGTAGGTAGGTGGATATTATAATAGTGATAGGCTTATAATGATCATGTTGATCTACATTAATGATCATGTTGATCTACATGGAGTAGACGTGTTCTGGGGCGAGGACCGCGTATTGGTAAACGTGGCGTAGGACGCCCTCCAGCTAGGTGGTGTTACGATATACGCAAAGTGGCTGGAAGCAGTTGGATGCGAAGAGCTGAAGATCTGAAGATTATAATGATGACGATGATGAATATGAGTGTATTAAAAAGTTATTGCGTTTGCAAAGACAGTAATTGTACCGATTATTTTTTTTCCCATTTACTTTGTTTTAACTTTAAAAGTCTATTTTGCTATTATAACTGAGTGTTGTGATATGTATGTTACATGGATATTTTTTCGGTTCAGAACTTAAAGAAATTTTTCTGGCTAATCAACGAAAAATTTAAATGTTCTGAAGTAAAATTTGAAAGTAAAATTTAACTCAACTTTGTGGAATAACACAAAAATCCTGCTCGAGTCCAAACGGCAGAGGAATCTTTCCAGGGTTTGTTTTAGAAACATTTCAAGTTTAGTTGATATGAATATTTTCTGAGTACATTGCGTAAGATATGAAATTTTTCATTAGATTACCATTTCCGTAACGTACATACAAGTACGAAATGTTTAGCAACTTATGAACTCTATAACACATTGTTAGATGCGATCTTTTACTGCTTTTGCGATAAAAATAAACTTTAATATGTGATCATAAAACTACATATATTGCCAGTTTGTTCAACATTTATTGTCTCAGTTCATGGCTCATTAACAATTAATTTAGAATGACAGAGTTATTGTGTCTTAGAATTCTTGATAGCTGATGGGGAAGTCACCGATATTTGCATGCGTATATGAAGAAATTCAAGAATATAGAAAAGCAGGTCTGGTCTTATTTGATGATCCTTTTTTGTTTTACTGTTTGACACGGATGGGGATTGAGAAGGATTGAAGCCATACTGTCATATTGATAAATTGCAGTGTCGCTCTTATATCCCTTAGAAATAACTATGGAGAGCTTTAAAGTTTTCAGGATTTTGTGAGATGTTTTCCTTCATTGTTACAGAAGGTGATACTCGTATACTAGTCTGTTGAGACTTCCTAAATTTGGTAAAAAAATCTACGCCGCAAGAGTTAAACAATAATAATATTAACATTATTGCTCATAAAACCTGTCATATAAAATAATATTAGAATATTTCATGTTGCATGACCAGCGATTTTATTGGTAAAAAATCCTCTATTAAAATGTAAAATACTATTAAAATTCCTTTATATTATAACAACATAATAATAAGCGTTCAAATTACATAAATATTTTGATAATGATTATCTGCCTCTTTGTTCGAGCTACAAGTGCGACTGCCGATCGGGAGGTCCTGGGTTCAAATCAAGGGTCGTGCTATAGGATTGTTCTAATTTAGAATTTCTAGTAGTGACTTGGAGTCTGGTCTGTGCCCAGTGTAGGCCAATGGGCACACCACCTATTCTATGGGACTAAAACGTAACTGTTGAAACGTGCGGATGTACTACATCCCTATGCCGACCCCTTCGGGGAATTCAGGCGTGATGTTATGCTTAAATATTTTAATAGAAATAATTTGAACATACGTCAAAACACGAGATGTTGTGGCGAGCGGCACGTGCAAGCAGAATCCTATTAAAACTTTCGTAAAACACTATTAAAGTGCTTGCTAAACATGATTATGCCACATCGAGGTGTTCCTTGTTCCGTGCAGTTCATTGGAGAACAATATAACGAAATTTCGTGTTCAGCGCTCACATAATTTAGTAGCAGAAGTATTTCTGTTTCGGAACTGTACATTAATCCTAATATATAAAAATGAATGTTTGTCTGTATGTTATCGATGAACTCAAAAACTACTATACCGATTATTATGAAAATTGGTACATATACAAATGTATTTTTCCACGGAGAAGGTTTGTATAATATGCTCATTGATGCCACTCGCCACCTGGTGACGCTGCAGAGTGCAACTTCTGCCCCGTTCAACCGATTGTCATGAAAATCAGTGTGACCATGTATTTTTACACAGGGGAAACGAATACGATATTAATTAATTTATTTCAGTTGTTGGCGTAGCAACGCGTGCCGGGTACAGCTAGTTATATGTATATAAACCGTCATACTAGGTTTTATACGGGCTAGGCAGAGAGGACCGAATGTCAAATGTCCCCAACTCTGACTAACGCGTTTCTCTACATTTTAGACTTTTTCATGTTGCGTTTTATTGTTTTAGGCTAGTTGCTATGATGGTGTTTGTGTTGAATATTATTACGGCTATAACTGCATTTCGCAAATTCCACATTTTAAATGATTAGTTCTCATTATTATTAATAAAAATCTTTTCAGCCTTTGCACAAGAAAGTCATTGATATTTCATACATCCGTTGTCTTGTCAGTGGTTATTATTGGCGCTGCAAACTAATAATAGAGAAATACTTATTTAAAATTGTAAATCGATATTTTCTTACATTTAGAACACACTGAAAATAATTTATGCCCGTTCATATGTTTCGCTACGTAGAGAGCATCAGAGAGTTTCCCGTCGGCGGCCTGGGTATCTAACGGGTCGATCCTTATTGCGTAACATGATACTCGTATGCCCTCGTATAGTTGAGTCGATTTACCGTTTTACACGTTTAGACATCAATCATAATACTTAATCGACCTATTATAATTCCACTGTTGGAATATGGGTCTCCTCTCATATTGAGAGGGTTAAGGCCATAGTCCACCACGCTGGCCAA
>DWEC01000831.1:0-15107 GCA_018245735.1 Microceris miodesmiata
GTTAAGAATCAAATACTGTGAGTTTTATTTTATGAAAAAAAAACTTAACGTTACATCTGTGATCCCAAAGGGATAGGCAGAGGGTTGTAGTACACTCCCACTTTCACCAATGATGTTTACATCCCATGGAATAAATAGTTGGTTAGGCTATTGCCATACACTGGGTGCAGATCTAGACTTTGAGTCACTTCTATAAATTCTAAATTAGAAAAATCCAATGCCACCCAATCTGGGTTTTTAACTCCGGACCGCTCGATTGGCAGTCATACTTGTAACCATTTGACTAATGAGGCAGTCATTACAACTTATAACTAATACATACAACATCTTTGACATGACAAGGGTATCATTGTGAAAAAAATAAAAATGTTATTTGACTTCTGTAAAGAACATACCTGAAATAGGAAAATAAAACCCTTACTCCAACACAGAATAATCTTTTCAATGCAGTACAAGTAGAATAAAATGGCATTAAATGTCCAAAATACTTTAACATGGCTCTGGTGTAAAATCACACATAGTGTAGTCATATTTTTGTCTTATATATTGTACATTATATATTTGACATCATAATGTATAGTTAGAAGTCTCTAAAACCAGTGTGTGTGAAGAGAGTGATAAATGTAGAAGACACATGTCAGGTCTGAAAGTTTACAGATATATGGTATTTAATGTTCTACACATACTCTGTGAAGGGCCAGGTGTTATAACAATAATATAAGAATAATTTGTCCCGTCCTATTCAAAGGTGGTTGCACAGGTTTGCTTATGTGATACAATGTTCACTATATCCACACAACTCCTAATATCTTAATCATTAATTGGATTTGGTACTGTTTAGTTCACTTAATGTGTGGATATATTTCAGTCCAGCATTTGACAGTCATCATCTTCAACAAAACCTCCATTCAAAGCGTTGTTAACAATCTTATCCTTGCTTTTCTTCAACTCACTGTTAATAAATGTTCTCCTAGCCTCTCTAGTTCTTTGATCGGTGACTTTTTCCGTTGACGGTCGATCTACTAAACCTTTAGTGAACGTATACATAACAATTGTGAAGTCTCCTTCAATGAAAGCTAAGTTTATAGTCGGCCCGGTCTCAACGGTGCACAAGTTCGTTTGCAATTTATTAATAAAGTCTATACTTATATCAAAACTCGTAGGTACCGGCACGTATATATTCATTTTATCATTCTTCCTTGGTCTGGCTACAACATACAATGTGTTAACGTCTTTATTAAAACAATATTCGGTATCATACATTAGTTTTTCGTCTACTAAGTGTATGTAGAGATGGTAAGCTAGGGTAATCTTGATCTGACAATCACATCCAAGCGTTTTCATATCCTCTTTTATTTTGGTTTCCATGTCCATTTTGACTTGTTTGTGCTCGCTTTTTAAATCGGAACGAATGTTGTTTTGAAAAGCATAACCTTAAAATATTGTCAAGACGCAAGTTTGACAGTGACAGATGACATGCTACTGTTGGTAGATATATTATACAGTTATTATTGGTGGGTTTATTTAGCAGTAGCACTAATAAATAATGTTATATTTGTGATTTTTTTAAATGAAAAGTTTAATAACCACTGTTACCGGTATTTATAATAATAGCCATGCGAAATGGACTGGCCTACGGGGAATGTAAAAGATATTTTTTTACATTATTAGTGTAGACGGCGTCTTCTTTTTTATGAATTTAAAAGTATTCAAATTGTTTGTGTTTATTAATAGCGACAAATATGGAGGATAGAGATTAGGAGTCCTGTCTTATATGGGCGACCAGTGGAAAGAGTGTCCAGCTATAAGCAATAAATGACATTTCATAAATTCACTACAATAGCAACCAAAAAGGCATGATGTGAATTTAATAGTGGCAGTCGGAATTACGAATGTTGAGCAGAAAAATTTAATATTTTTGGTAACTACAGATGTCTATAAAATTATTAGATACTACTACTACTATTTACGAAATCTTAATCAATTAATAAATTTTACTATCGTATCGTAGTGTATATCTTTTGGTGCTTCCTTTAAATTTTAACTTCTTGATATAATAACGTCACCATAATTTGACACCTTCTGATGGACACTTTTTCCCATATATGGACATAGTTCTGCTTACCTCTGACCTTCATGCTAACTAGGCAAAAATATACACAGATCCTTATTTTATTTATTAGTACTGCCATGCTAATAGTACTGGTAGTGCCAGTGTAATACTGCCATGTAGGGATTAACGTTGCTAACTAAGCGATCATACTATCACTCGTTGAGTGAAGATATCGTGCCACTACCCACATTAAACGACACTCCAGACAGTATGCTATGATGCAGGACTTTATGCGCATTGTTATACAGTTAACATTTATCATTAAGTGATTAATATCAGATATAATGGGCAATGGCAAGTCAATTGAAAAGGTAATGGCACAGTTTCTTGGTATCGTGCTACATATATCACTCCTATAATTGGCATGTCCACACAGGTGAGGTAAGCAGGAAAATTAATATTTTAAGCTATTTCTTAATTTTTGAAGAGAGTGGGTCAAACTGCCTCAAGAAATGGCTACGATGGCGGATAGTGTATGCGAGTAGGTATATTAGCTTTCGTATTTAGAATCGTCATATGGAGTAACTCGACTTTAGAGCTTTCAGAACGCAAAAATAGTGCTCACAAACACGTGCCGTCTATTGTTTTTAAAGCACAAAATACTTGTCCTAATCCTAATTTTGACGTGCTTGTACATAACAGAGATTTATTTGTTCGTCGACAAGTATATAGATCTTTTACAGAATAAATATTCGAAAGGCACGTACGTTGAATATTCATAAGCTACTCGTATATAGACCGATGACAAAACTTCAACAGGGCTATCGACCAAAATTACACATGACTTTAAAGGCCGTAATTAATTTAAATTCAAGAAATTAATCAAAAGTAAGCTTAGTGAAAAATATTTCTATACGATTGAGCAATCACTACCTATTTTGAAAACAGAAATTGCCATTATTCTCTTACTATTTTTACTAAATGACACAAGTATTAATGGATTCTTTGTTTATATGTATGATTATTGCTTTTTTTGTTTAGTATAGTTTTCGTTGTTCACTGAATGATGTCTACGAATAATAATTAATTATGAGTTTATGACATGTGTTACTGGATCCAAAATTAGCATTTATTTTTATGTGGATCTTACTTCTCAATCTGGAGTACAAAAATACTATTTCCTATAATTTTGATAAATAATCACTAACTTGTTCTTTATAATATATTTTCGTTGTATTTAATAACTATTAAATGTGTTTTGATTAGATAGTACAGACTACAGTTACTTTAAAAATGAGCCAGGAATGAATTAAACACATTTTTTTATATTCTGTTTATTATAAGTCGTACAGCAGACATCCTTCCATCCTTACGTCTTATAGATATGGAGATAATATAAATTACATATTCAGACTTTGGGTGGGCGGAGATTGCTATTTGTATAGATTATTAATACGTAGGCTGCTAGTTGGATATTTTTGTGCAATACAGTTAGGTAATTATTATTCTATAGTAAAACAAGACTCAAAGAATTGTAATCCGTTACGTTCGAAATACAATTCACCAAAGTACAAAGCCCTACGTACCATGGCTAAGATAACAATATTCTTGGATATAATCAAACATTACCTCTGATTAAACCAACAGGTCCAACCAACAATCCAGAATCGAATCTAGTAATTCGAACATGTGAAAGACTGTCTCACTATTATCCACATGTAGTATTAGTATGCTATAATCATAAGACTTAATGAAACAGAAGTGGTTATCGTTTTACTTATTTATGGCATTGAACGAATATTGCAGCCGCCTTAAGTGTAGGAATATTTATACATTCTTGGAATCTATACTATATACGAAGAATTGTTTAATGTGCTTTAAATGGGCATACAGGTCCTTTTGTTTTAATCAAAGGGTATTGCAATAGTCATATAATACGTGATAATAATATCTAATTAAGCAACCACTAACCTTATTTAATTATATTGTTTCTTAAATATTATAAATAGGCACGAGGTGAAACCAAGTAAAGAGTTTTACAATTTACAAGATTTCATCAAACATTGGTACCTATACTAAGTAACTAATAAATACCGAGGTTACATTTGTAGACGCTTCAAAATGTGACACAATTTTGCAGCCCTACTTTACGACATTGTCCTTTTAATATAACACAATCTTTATGCATCTATGAACACAAGTCTTTTAGCACCACACTTTGTGACTCCTAACTCTATAATATATCTTTATTTGTTTTAATGCACTTGCCTCTGAAACATATTTCCGTTTCGTGGGATACTTCCGTGGACATCGATGTGCTAACAACATTAGCTGGGTCCATAAAAGCTGATATCGATGAGGTTTCTACTCTTACAACTGGTTTCTCTGTAATTTCTACTTCATTTGGATTCCCATGTTCTGTGATGGATGCTTTATTCAATTCTATCGTTTCAGTTGTTTCATACTCTACTGCTGTTAACTCCGCTGTTATCTCTTCTGGTATGTAGGAGCTTTCAGTCGTGACAATTTTTGGTTTTTGCTCTGCCGTTGTCTCTATTTTAATATTTTTGTTTGTCTCCGATTCTCTTTTAGCTATATCATCTGTTTTATTGTTACTTTCGGAATTAGTGTCATCACCTGACGTTACACCGAATAAGTAATCCATTAGATTAAAACCGTCTGATCTGTCAACAGAGACACTAGATTCGTTTATAGTTGCTTCGGTTGGTTCACTGTAGTACATTTCATCTTCCAAAGTGGGATCCGGCGAACCAGTTCCTAGGTCCATGTCTCCAGGATTTATATCAAAAATTGTTGATGATTTTTCTGAGCTAGTTTTGGATGTGTTTTCTTGTGGTTGCTTTAAATTGTACGATTTGGTACTATGAACAGAAGTATTATTTATTTTCGGTATATCGAGATGACTAACCAAAAGATCCAGTGATTCATCTTCATTTTCGAATAAGTTTTTCGTGAACTGCAGACTTGGTTTATATGTGGTTACTTTAGGTTTGTCGTTTTTATCCGACTTGCCATAATTGCCTTTCGACTCCACATATTGTCCTAGTTTGTTAACAGTGTTCGGATAGTACTGTGATTCTGCTACTTCGATGGTTTCTGTTACTGGGCGAACTTTAACTTTCTTCCAAAACCCACGGCGACGACTCTTACGGGTGGCATCTTCCTGAAATTACAAAATAAATTTCAATTAAATTAGAGCGAGTGACCAAATGTCATCATTTAGCTTGTGTTTTGTCTACAGTACTAACAAACATAGGTCTTCTCGCATTTATAGGTCACTCAATAATAGGCATATAGGTCGTACATTTTTTTCTTCGGGAGTTTTTAAATCTTTAAGTTAGTTTTAAAAAAATAAAATGACGGTCAATTGACGGTCATTCGTTAGGTAGGTATATACAATGCCTGCTGACTCTTAAGTTGCTTTGCATGTTTAATATTTCATAGTTATGTGCGTTACAAAAGGTTTTATAATTTCCATTATAACAAGAATAATGTACTTACCTCACTTACATCAGGAGATTTATTCCCAGTAGGTTGCACAGTTGTCACCTCTTCATGTAAAGGTGTGGTAGATTTAAACGAGTATGATTCGCCAGAAGATATTATTTTCTCCGGAGGTATTTCACCTATTTCACCTCCTTTATGCTTCATTACATTTTTTGTATATTCATCTTGGTCTTGTTCTTCTAAACTTTTCATGACCTCTTCTAACATGCTTTCAAATGTAGACATGGAATCACCAGAATCACTTTTAGTTACTTTACTTTGTTCGACTAAAGCTTCCAGAGTTGGTGGAATATCTGGTATTTTGTGTGCTTTGTTATTTGTGGCAGGTGTAACTGAAATCAATATATCATCATACTCATTTTTTGCGGTTATAATGTCAAGTTCATCATTGTTATGTTTGTGCTCCGTCGTCGCAGATTTTGAAATGTCTGATACATCATTGGGATTGTAAGGCTTAAAGGAATCTGATGAAAATTTAGGAGACCAGTGTTCCGTATCGGGGACGGCATATTTCGGTCTATGTAAGGAAAAGTTTGGATCTTGATCCTCTGATTCGTCAATTTCAGTTTTTTTTTGGAATCTTTCCGACAATCTTGGCCTGTGGCTAAATCTGTTATACAAATTGCTTTTTATTGTTGTCGTCGCTACATCTGTTTGAATTTCGGGTTTTTCCGTAGGTTTTTCAGTGGTAGGTCGACGCCCTCGAAACCTATTTTTCACTTCGTATATTTTCTTAGTACTTGATGCTTCTGTCGATGATGCTGTATGTGTATATGAAGGTCGCCTCCTGCGGAATTGTCCACGTTTTGATGCGGAATCCTGTATTGCTGATGATGCTGAAGCTTCGGTACTAGGATCTGGCTTATATACTGGATGTATGTCTTGAGCTTCAGGGTGAGCAAGGACTTGTTTTGTCTTTAGATCAGCTTGTATTTCGTCAATACGCATTGTAGTACGGCGCCTGTCAAAGGCTGGCCTATAGGTAATTGCCTGTGCTGCTTTTCTTTTGTCATTTTTTATTCTAGACGACTCGGTGGACGAAGCTTGGTGGTATTGTCTTATAACGCCAGGTCGTACGCGTACCCTGTTATAGGATGGGGTAGTTTGTACAATATTCTCTTCGGGTTCTTGTTCATGATAAGTATCTTGACTGGGAACGTTAGACTCTTGAGTTTCGGAAATTGTTGTTTCTTCTTCTTGTTTCGCCGTAGGAATATCGTTAATATCTGAAATACCAATGTGTTCATGTTCCGAACTAGCATACGTTAATTTTGTAGATGAAATATCTTCAAAAATTTCTGTTTTAGGTATTGGAGTTGTCTGCTTAAGAAAACTATCCTGTTCATCTTTAGTTTCATCATACGACGATAAAGCTTCAATTGGTGTAGCACTGCTTCTAGAATGATAAACGTAATCTTCAGCACGTGTTGTACTTAATCTTGGCACGTAAGTGTCTTCAGATTCAATTTCTGTTTTCGTGGAATCCGTTATTTCTGCTTTGCTTTCTGTATAAACTTTAGTATGTTGAGTTATAGATAGTTGATCATTACTATATGCGTTTTCCGTATCATAAGGATTAGTACTTTCCAAGTTATTTATAGATGAAGCCTTTGATGTTGGTTCAGTAATAGCTTCGATATCAACAGTGCTCATACGTTCCATAAGTGTTACTGGATAATTCTGATGGAGTACATCTCTTTGATATGCTAAATCGTCTTCCTTACTATTTTGCTTATTTTTTTTCTCGTATATGTCATCTGTCTCCGATGGTTTGTAATGGACCCTTCCTCTACTTCTAGTCCTATAACTTCTTGTAGTACTTTCGCTTGAGCCCAATGGTTTTCTAGTAGATTTTTCTGTTGAAACTTTATTAGGTTCATATCTAGGTCTGGGAGGTAATGGTTTTCTTTCTCTTAAAGGTCTTCGCGTAACAACACTTCTGGTACTGTAATCTTCGATATCAGACTTAGTTGTTGAGTACCTTGGTCTACCTCTACTCCTTATTGGTGTTCGTCTTGTTGTGGTAGACGTTGTAGTTGAAGATGGTTCTTTTTCTTCTGTAGCTATTGTTTCGTATTTGCTGTATTCGAAGGGCGATTTAGAAGACTGTTCTTCTGAGAAAATTGCAGGTTCACTACTAGGTGGTTCAGTCAAGTTGTCCGATATCGGAGATTGATTTTCATTGTTTTCCTTATCTTCTAGTGGTGGATTTAAATTATTTTCATTCTGGTTATCAAAAATTACCGGTGATTCCGGTTTATAAATGTTATTATTATCTGGTATCATTGGACTGCTAGGACGATACTCTGAAGTTGGTTCACTGTTAGTAGTGTATTCGTTTGTATTATAAGAGGGATACTTTGAGTGTTGAATTTCAGATTCATAATGAATTTCTGGTGAGTAATTCTGTTCGTTAGTGGGTTGCGAAGGAAGCTGTTGAATGGATGTTGGTTTATCAGGTTTCTCATCGTAAGGTTTTTCTGAAGGCACTTGCGAAGAACTCGATTGTTTGACAGGTGCTTGTACATCTGGTTTAAAAGTCGCATACGGTTCTTTGTATTCATCGAAAAAGTTTTGGTAATCTACTGGGGTACTAAAGTGGAAAGCTTGATTAATAGAATATGGATTATGTGTTTCTAATAATTGAGTTGGGTATGTAGAAGGTAGTTTACTTGTTGTGGAAGTAGTTACAGTGGTTGTTGTGGGTTCTGTTGTTTTATATACGTTGTAATCCGGAGGTCTGTAGTTATTTTCTTGTGGAAAATTTACGTATTGGGCCGAACCATACTGATTACCAATGTTATTCAAGAAAAAGGATCCGCTCTTGGGGGGCGTTGCATTCACACTAGCTTCCGGTTCTTTCATAGGTCTTAAGGTACTAACGGTTTGCGGTTCAAATGAATAGTAATTTGGTTCGTATTTCTCTGGAGAATTCGTTATCGGGGCAGCAGTGCTGTAATAACTGAATCTAGGTTTTTGTGTTACTATTTTATGTTTATGTTGCGGAGGGGCTGTGTATGAATTAGGAAAAACGTCAGCATTTGTCGAAGGATGCAATGGTGGACTAGTTTCTTTTATTTGAGAATTAATTACCACTGAGCCAACATGTGGCGATGGAAACGGAATTTTAGCAAATCCTTCGGGTGTGTTATAACTTAAAGGGGCAACGAAGAAAGGTAACTGACGTAACTTTTTGTCACTGTGTTCAATATTGGACAGATAAGGTAATTCAAACTTAACATAATTTTCGGGTGGCGTTAGGGAGTTAGGACCAATAAATACTTTAGGAGCATTTACTGGATTAACGGAGTCCAAAACTGCAACTGTATTTGCGTTCTTCAAGGAATATAGTACGTCTCCAACTTTTATTTGGTCGTTTTTCTTAGCTTCTTGGGTCAAGAATATCGCCAGTGGTGGCTGATGTGGTTTGAGTTTCTTTGGCTTCGGAGTCGTTGTTGGCATTGTTATAATAGGTGTAGGGAATGTCATGTATTTAGGTAACTGATCAAATCCGTTTACATGCGTATTGTAGTTCGAAAACTGGTGTTGAATGGGCTTATAATTTTCAACTGGAATTTTAAATTCTGCCGCTAGGTTTTGTTTTAATGGATTAGGCTTGGGATTTTGGGAAAACAATTCCGTATTTACAAGCTGTGAAGTACTAAGAGGATTTCTAAAGTTGAATTGGCCTCTGTTTAAAGACTCTAGAGGAACGTATAAAAGTTGAACCTCTTCGCGTTCCACTTTGGGTTTGCTTTGTGGAATCTGTTCGGGTTGCAGCTTGTCGTACGTTTCGAATTTGATTTTAGAAATCGATTGAGGTTTCTTCTTCACGAAAGTAATGTCTCTGCTTATATTTTCTGCACGATATCCGTCAATTAATGTTGGTAGTTCTGTTTTCGGCTTCTGAGGTTGAATAAAGGGTTTTGTAGGAGGAGCTAGATGCTGGTTTTGAATTGACGGGATGTTATCGAATTTGATTTGAGTTGTTGGTATCGGGGTGGGTTTTGATTTAAATTGCGGGACGCTATCGAAGTTGTACTGTGGGGCAATGAAGACATGGCTCAATGGTAAGTTGGGTTGGGTCAAGCCGAATCTAATACTTTGTCCGAACCCTTGATCGCTGAGGTAATTCTGCGGGGCAGATGGTACGGACTGTAGGTACAACTGTCGGTTCGCTGGCGAATTGATGAACATCCTTGGAGGAAAATTATCTTGACTAAAGCCCGTGGGTCGTGCAAATCCAGGGAATGGTTCAGATAATATCCTCGGTTCAGCGATTGCTTGTCGTTTTATTTGAGGTGTTTCTCTTTGCACGGGCCCGGGTAGAGGCACCCAGTCACTAATATCTGCGGTGTACGAGCTGATTTGGCGGGACCATCTGGACTGTTCCTTCTCTGCCGAGATACCAGCCAGGATAATGAGGAGACAGGCGAGCTGCACGCTGTGCGCCATCTGGAAATATTAATGCATCATTAAGTTATTCACGCCTTTTAAATTACATAAATCGTTCAAAGTTCAAAGTAATGTTGCTCAATGTACATAGACACTAGAATATAATGTACATAGACACTAGAATTTTGCTTGTTTTTGTGTTTTTATCGCTGTTATCGACTTAAAGTGTTTTATTGATTATAATCTTTTTCTGGAAGTCTCCAAAATAATTTATACTTCTGATACGTTCCATATGTTTTGTAGTCTTAAGTTCGACTTGATCAATGAATATTCTATTGTGTGCTACAGATTCAATATTCGGCAACTCTATAACAGGTACAGAAGATATACATATCTATAGAACCATAAACAACGTGCGTCCGTGCAATGATCGCACGGTTGTGCAATTTGTGTGGGAACCGAGATCTTAACAAGTGACCATAGAAAAATATTTCGTAACGCCAGTAGAACACGTAACTCTTAAGAGAATTTCACGTTTTCCATTCGCTTATATGTTGATGCATGTAGGGTACTTAGATGTACAATTGTTTGTGTACGTTTTCTTGGATATCGACTATAGCTCAAAATTTACAAAAGTTATAATTAATTATTACTGAATTAAGCAGCGCGGTAATCAACTTGTCCGTTATTTCGTCAAATTAATTATAAAAATCAATGTCGAAATGAAAAGCGTTTAACGGATAACCGAACAGTCCAATTTTTATTGTTTTGTGTATAAAAATTGTGATATTTATTTATAAGAAAACATATTTAAAATGGCTAAATACTGTATTGTAGGGCTGTGCTGACCAGTCGATTATGTACATCAAAGACAACGTTATTCGTGAAAACGTAAACATCGGCTCTATGACAAAATATTTCGTGATATTTTTACACTTAAATTTTCCCTAAAAAAATATTTAATTTTTCCGTACCAAATCATCAATAGCACGGTCTGTCAGCACAGGCGGATAGTGCACACGGGCCTTCAGCGTAGCTTATCTGTGGCGAGAACGTTACCGACAAATTGCTCATTGTTCCGTGAACTAGTTTTTGTGACACCTCTACTCTACCTACCCATGCTGCTTTATTTACTGTATTGTTAAGGGACGGCTTATACAAGCCTTCTTTAAGACATAATAAGTACATATATATTTTTTACGCACGACCTTATTGTCGAGTGATCATATTATCATATGCACATGAATAATATGATCCCAGGAACACAAGTATTGTCATTATGAAGCAAAGATATTATTTATAATGTGCATTTTAAAGTGTAATGTCGCTTAGAGTGCCTGTGATAGGTACCGTTACTAACACTATAGGAAAATATCGTGTCATAATCTGTACACCTTTGATATCTTAGTAAAGTTCACCAAAGCTGTCCATGCGCAACTTTGATTTTAACTCTTCTCTTTTTAAGAGCAGACCCGTGTCCAACCATGCATCGAAAAAGGGTTAATTATGATAACGCGGCGAGGATGATTTGAATTGTACTGAGCGGTCATCTTTCGTCGCAATATTGACATTAGATTTAACGGAAAAATTAATAAAGGTCGCATCCCACTTAAGCATTACGTGCAAAGATTCACATTTGCGTCACTAACCTATTATTAGGTAGGGTTGTCAGTTTGTGATATAAGACAAGGGAAGATTGCACTGTCTTTTTTAAATAGGCTTATCAACTTGTGTAGTTATGTCTCATTCGATTAGGTATACTTTTTAAAATTGTGTTGTTTTGTGCAGTTATTTTGTGCTTTATGCTTCTTTTGCGGTATTAAAACAATGCAAATATAATTAGTAATACGGTAAAACAAATGTAATAACTATGGTGACTGACTTAATGAATAGGAGATCTTTGCAGTAGTATGATAATATATTTTCGACACCCCTAGTAGCGACTAGTGCGTTACGAGAAGTTTGCGTAACAATAGCCCTTATTATCTGATCGGCATAACAATTCGCTGTTCAAATTCCTTTTGCAATGCCGTTTAGAGACTATTTGCGTATGTATTTTTACTCGTTTTAAGTACTCGTCACTAGGCCGCTGCAAATAGGCCGATGGCAGATATGGGTAATGTATAACCTAACAAAAGGTTCAAATGTAATGTTTGCCCAAAGGTAATATCACACCCATAGATCCAGGAACCCGTACGCAGAGATGTACGAGTATATAATACAGTTCCGAGTTTTACCAGTTACGTTAAACATCCCATCATGGAATAGGCGGGTAATTTATTGCCATGCACCGGGCACAAATCTAGGCTGCAAGTGACTACTAAGAATTTTAAATTAGAAAACATCAATAGTACCCTGAACAAGGATAGAACTCAGGGCCTTTCGATCAGAAGTCGCGGCTTGCAACCACTCGACCAGCAAGAAAGTCTTTAAAGTAACCAGGTAAAATTTAATGTAACCACTAAACCAGATAGATCACTTTACACTCAGACACAAAGCTTATATTTTTGCTCATCACATAGATTTATTTGTTCTGCGTAGGAATCGAAATCACAACCCCAGATTCAATAGTCTGGTTCACTAACCACTGGACTGACGGTCCAGTTAACAAGTCAGGTAGAAAAAATTACTCAACTGACAGAGCATATTCACTTTTACCAGAAACGTTTCCTGTTTACAACTAGCTGTAATAGAGCGGTATAACTATAGTTATAACTATAGTTAAACAGGCCACGCACGAAGCTTTTCCTCTCGGAGAAACTGTGGCTAACCACTCGCTTTCACTGTCGCGTCGCTGGATAGATCGATATTGGGAAAAATACAGTCATTAGTGACGTATTGTGTCGCAGTCTGCGGTGCGGTTTCCACGATTGTTTCTGCACAATGATGTTTGAGTTATTGATTTAGCATAATGCACTGTGCGGTCACATCGATCTCGTCGGCGCCATTGAGTCATTCTAGTTTGATAGAGAGATATTCATCTTCTATGAATATATAGCACAGTGCGTATCTATATATGTAGATGGATATAGAGCTTAGCACTAAAAGGTGGATATAGAGCTTAGCACTAATATTCATCTTGTTTATGAGCGATAGAAACCGTCTCTGTAGCTATTGTCTATTCTATTGAAGTTGACGGGAATGTTCGAATTGTGTTAGACAGAGTAAATATCGGTTTAGGGTACGGTTGGCACGCTCATGTTACCTAAATCATGGACGCAAATATTAATTCCTAGCAGTAAACTTGCATTTGACTGCCATGTCACCAGATGTTGAGAAAGATAAAGACTAGGATGTAGCACGCTTGCCTAGAAAGTGCCAATTTAATCTTGGCTTGAATATCTTTGAAGCTATTCATAGTCCCGACGTACTAGTAAAAAAACGCGCACGATTACCATTTGTATGCGTTATAAAACACTTATAGCAATTTTTCCTGATTTTTAAAATTTTTGATGTTATAGTGTGGTCAGTAAAGATTAGAAATGGAAAAAATCATAGAGAAAATTTATATTGGTCGTATATAATGTGATATAGCAACTTAGTTCTACTGAGGTTAACCTGGAAGACTAAGACGGAACGACTCATATATCAGGGTGACTGACATGAGCATTGGCTGTTTACGAGCAGTACGTACCTAAATTTATAAAGACGCAATGGTATAGGCGAAATTCATATTATTAATTATTCCATCAATAAAATTAAATGTTTCTTTGAATCGTAACTTGAATTGCAATCACCGCAGCGGTTTTGATGCCAGCGCGAGAATCGTTAATAAACCTTTCTAATGTCTACAGAACAATCACTATGTATGGCTATAAAGAAAGCGCTGCATAAAAATCAATGCATCCTCGACGATATGATGCGCCTCGGATTGCTAACATTGTTGTCGTTCTTGCGAACAGTACGTTCAAAGGTTTGGCTATAGAGGCGCTAATTACCGAGACAATGATGAGCTCTATTTATAACGCATACGAGTACTTGGCATTTCATTTCGTCTTCGACACCAACATGTGCTATTTCGCCGTTTGACTGTCGGATACGGGTCTTCTCTTATAATGAGACAGGCTTTGGTTATGTCCTTAGCTATTTTCGTTTAACCTTATGCGTTTTTTAAAATTATGTGCTTTTTGAAAATCAAAATGTCACTTTTCATAAAGTAAAAGTTGAAGAATATGCACGATGGACGGTGGAGATTTCTATAATGTTCTCTAAAACGTGTGAGATGAGTCACAAGACTATGATGAGAGAGCGACATTGCGCTTCGCAGTTCCAGCTAAAGACATTCATTTTATGTTTTCCACGTAAAGCAAAAATGCTCATAACTAGAATTTTATGAATCTTTTTCGACATGTGTTGAACATACAGCAGTAAAGGAGTACTGGGTTAAATACTTTTTACGCTATGTTGAGCTCGGTGTAATTTTCGAGTGGTGTACATGATAAGCCGAAAGCCTGTATGTATAATATTAATGTCTTTTGCAAATTTTGGAACACAGTTGCACGTACCGTTCTTAATAACTGTCTTTAGATCTATCAATGGGATGCGTAAAAAGATAGAAAGTACGTGTATAAAGACAGAGCAGTAATAGATATCACGTAAGATTAATATAATTAGAATATATATGTACAATTATATATACAATTCAATACTATAATATGTACCTATTCCAAAAATAATCTATGACTCAGTATTCACGGCCATAAAATGCGGCATCTAAACTGAAAAACACTATTGACTAAACCCTGACATAACACACACTGAGTAAAATATTGTCTTTGTTGAAGTTATTGTAAATAAATAAATAATAAATAAATACTGTATATATCTGTGACATCTTTTAAATTATGCGCGGTTGAAGCCGCGAGCACAGCTAGATAATAATAAAACTCAAAAGGCTTCGTACCACTTGTTGCTTCCAATGTACTATCACTATAAAAGTCATGTAGACGTCGCGAGACTTACTTTTTATCCGCATACCTGTCGAGTCTTACCGACTTACGGCTTCCTATGTGTACACACGTGCGGACACAACTTCCTTTTTCGATAGGTACCTTTATATTAATACGTGATGCCAAAACTTTGGACCCCTTTTTACGAAAATTGCGCGGACGCAGGAGCATAAAATTTGGCA
>DWEC01000832.1:0-15107 GCA_018245735.1 Microceris miodesmiata
CGCCATGGATTTGAACCCAGGACCCCCGGAGTGAGGGGCTGAATTCTTAATCACTAGGCTATCACTGGCAATATTTATACGGACAGAGATTACAAGAAATAAGAAATACTGAAATAAAATACGCTTACACTGTAATTGTACACATGCATTTCAACTTAAAACAATAAGTATTAAAAGTCGATGCACTAATTTAATGAGATTATTCAATCAATTGATATCAATTAATGTGCAGGCGACGTCGCGTACCCACCCCAATAGGTTACAGTTGAACTAAACACAATTGTTTTATAGATGTGTTCGACGTTCTATTTGACCTCTAGAACGCTTGTACTGAATATTATATACCTACCTACACATTCAATTAAACAAATAGTATGTTTGCGGACACAATGAAAACGAACTTAATAATTAAATTGTTAGCAGCAGAAACTATTAACTTTATCGTATGTATTAACATATTATTCGTTAGAGCTGTGATCAGTAGATTAGATAAACTGATACGGAACCCGCTCCTAAGATAAAGATACTATTTTAAATACATTAGCTACTATACAAAAAAAATCTTTCTCTGTATTTAATTTCACATTGCTTTTCGTACAGTTGTTGGTTTCAACAACTTAACATTCTAATTAGAATGGTTTCTACGTATAAATGTAAATAAAAAATTACATTCTCAAATATAATTACGATGTCCATTGTGTTGTATTTAACAAGCAAATTAATTCTGACTTAATATTCATCATATATAACGAGTTCAAACGGCGTAAAGTTAAAGTTCCTTTCGTCATTGTGGTAAATATAATAGAACAATCTCGCATATATTTAAAATTTAGTATAACGTAACTTCACGCCTGTAATCTCCGAAGAGGTAGGCAGAGGAATGCAGAACATTCCCTTGTTTCACCGGTTACGTTTACGTCCCACACTATGGAATAGGTGGTGAGTCTATTGCCAAAAATTTTGTATATTTATAATTATTTACTTTATACTCGCAGGTAAATAGATGTTATTACTTATTTTACAAATATATTCTGTGAATTTCTTTTGACATATTTCATGCTCTGTACATTTATAACAAGACAACATTGAGAACCTGAAGTGGCAGTACAATCCCTTAATAGAACATTTTACATAGAGAACCCTTTAAGAATATTTGCGCACTGATTCATTGCCACTTATGATTTAAAATCCTACCCAAAAGATCAGTTACACTCAGAAATATATTATATTAAATAAACAAGATAAAATTCAATTTCGGAATTTCCTGCTATCGATATAATTATTAATTTAACTAGTAATTTTATTTCTTAACTCTGACGATTTTTTGTGTAACACACAAGTGAATGGTACATGTGCAAGATTATATACATCAATTAATAATAATCAGATACATGAATTATTTGCGTCAATTAGTTGAATAGTTAGTAAGCAATAAACAATGGTCATGTTTCCAACAACGTCTATATACAGCTACGTCATATTATATACATATGTATGTACGTATGTGCATATATAACATGTCTGTACGTCATATGTGGTAACCACGTAGGTATTAAGGGTATTTACGAGATGACACTCAGGGTTACATGCATTAATATTAATGGGTAAATTTTGTACGCATATGTTTGTAGGTATATGTTCACGCCAGAACCCTCACGTAGCAGGCAGAAAATATCGAGTGCCAAATATTTATATTCTTAAAAACCTGACGGCGTTTCCTCTACATTGAAAAAGGAGAGTTATAATCAAATGTTCAAATATTACAGTAAAACTGATTAACGCAAATGTATAAGTATTATGTATTTATGTTATTCTAAGAGCTACCTACTGATTCTAATTAGTCTTACAAATAAGTCAATCGAGGTAATTAATTCTTGGATCTGTCCTACATACCGCAGGATTTCAGATTAAAAGGGATTTAATGATGGTTTCGTAATACAATAAATTACATTTTTGAGTTCACCTAAATAATATTTAATAATATTATTGAATATAGATAATTATAACACTTGTTAATTTTATTTGTTACGCCGAGTTAACTAAAATGTATTTGATTAATAACTTTTTAATTTCACGTTTCAAAATGAAGTCCACTTTTGGCAAATATTTAAAAAAATATAGTTAACCGGTTTAAACGAATATAGGTACTTATACTACCCATAATAGTTACAAAGAACTTGAGAATAATTTTAACATAACTTGTCCGAACAATTTTGTAAAATTGAGACGATTGTGATAAAAATAGCCACTTCCATGGAACAGAGGACCGAAATCCTGCCTAACCCTTAAGAACCGGTTGACAAAACGAACAAGCGGGGGCAAGTAAGCCGTACATAAATAACGGATCTGTCCAAATGCGAAAACAATATCCAGGCTAAACAAGATGGCGGCGACATGGCGCGCTTTGCATAAATATCTTAACAACTGTAATGTTGTCGCTTTGCTTAGCCGGCAGATTGTAGAGGGGAAAGTTTGCTATTGGACAAGATATTCAATTTCTATTGATGTACCCATTATTTTAGTTAGATATAGGTATGCTTAAAGATAGACACAATTGCATTTAGATATATGTACTTACCTTTTATATAGGCGCGTAGAGATACTAATCAAACTAGAGACAAAGTTATAGTTTTAAAAATTCGAAAAAATATATAAAGCACTAAAAATTATATGATAAAACATAAAACATAAAAATAAATTATATGAAATAGATTTTTTAAGATTTGGTTGCAATTTATTTAAGTACTTAGTTATATTTTTGTTATATAAACAAAGTAATTTCTAATGGAATGTTAAACAATTTAAAAAGTAAACGAAACGAATCAGATCATAGACAAGTCAAAACCTAGCAAAATTCACGTTCTTTATTTATTTTAATATCTATGGACAAAGGACTTTAAAAGTTGGCCCATTATATGTTCATGCCTATTTTTCGATATTGTATAAAATGAGATTTGTAATGTCGACAACTACATGCAAACCAATTTCGCGTTAGAATTATTCATAGACTAAAGATAACGCGTAGACTAACAGTGGTAGGGCGGGGCAATAGATTAATGTTCATTAGTTGCGCTAACTATACCATTTGTCATAGTTGTCTGTGGGTTTATTGTCTTTGGTCTTGTAATGGCGTCTCTTTAGAAATATACGCTGTCTATGCTTCGATTTATAATCTTTATACTTATTTCGAGCACATCGTATCAGTATATTATATTCGTATTCTATATTTAAAATTGTTATACATTTATCATTAGGTTGGTGTGAGTACAGGAGTCATATGTCGAAAACAGATATTTTCACAAAATTTTCACTTTGTTTTATCGTTATGTAGACACAATAGAATTTAGCGGAGATTTTAAAATTCCTTGCGTTTCTTGACTGTTAAGTAAATCATCAATTTTATTGGATAGCTTGCTGAGATTTTATTCCCAACGAAATATCCACTTTGTTGCAATATTCTCTAGTGGATGTTTCTTCATAAATCACACATAAAGAAGCTGTGTTCAATGTATTTAGCGCAATTTATTACCGCTAATGTGCGCCGTACGGTCGGCAGCGCAAGTATGATCACTTCCAACCTACTTACCGCTGCCAATTAGGGTACGATTTAATTTTATCATTTTCTAATACACTTTAAAAATGCCAAGCAATATATGTGTGTTTGTGTCAAAACATGTCGTTCATAAAAGTCACTCTATAATAAATTGGAAATTAAAATATAATGTTATAATGAAAAAAAAAATTTAGTTCTTTCATTTTATTTTGTTAATTTCTAGTTTTTTTTCTTATAAGTGTCGAATTTCTAATCGAATACGAATTGTCTAGGATGTGATTTTCCTATCTGACTGTACTTCATTCAATTATGATATCATTGCCGCAGTGATTCATGGAACTTTCGATGTCTGACGAAACATCTATTTTATGTTGACCCACATTGACGACTACTGTATACACGCTAAAATGCTTCAAGTAGTCACATATGTAAATGGAAGGTACATAATATACCTATATGTAAATTCCCGAGAAGATCTTGGATATGATACACCGTAAAATATAAACAAGTTCTTAAGTTAAATAAAAAACCTGAAATATCGCTAATCTCCGCCAGTTTATTCGAAGCTCGCCCGTTATCTGGACTCCTAATAGCTATATAATTTCTAGGAATTACTGGGGCCAGTATTTTTCCACTAACGTCTGATGCCATAAATTTTATTGTTATATTATATCACCACGCTGGGTCCCTTAGGAGTTAGCGGAGAGCACAGAGAGCTACTTGACACCTGACTTTCTATTTTACATTGATCACTCTCTTCGTACATACAAGTATGCGGGCTTCGGAGACAACCAGTATCTGACATCTCTGGTCGAGATAGGTGAGTCTAGGTCTCGTTCTACATCCATCATTATGCCTTCCGAATGTTGATAACCATGTCCCATTTAATGTATAGCAATACTCAATACAAGATGAAGATAACACTTTAGATCTGCCTTAACTTCTTGAAAGATTCGTAGGCGGACGTGCCCATTTAAGACCAGGTGTATAGAAACACAATTAGTCTAGTAGTTCACATTTAAACCGCCCACTCTAAGGATGCGGGGTTCGATTCCTGCTGCGCATATCTTAATTATATAAAGTATTATACGTGTGTTAAGATTTAAATATAATTTATCGGGATCTACAAGCCCAATGGTTCTCCATAACGTTGCCTTATCATCATCATCGCCTCCCCCAATGGGCGCCATCGCTCCCTGTCCTCGGCTTGTCGCATCCAACATCTGCCCACAGCCTAATGTTGACGTATGAAATCTGTCAAGCTACAGTTGGCATGTGGTATCAATGTTGTGGTTGGTGGTGGTTGATATATATATATTTTTTCAACCCATTACAACAAGAGTGGAAGTTGGAATACGGGTCTGCTCTCATATTAAGAGCGTTAAGGCCATAGTCTGCCACGCTGGCCAAGTTGCAGGTTGGCAGACTTCACACACCTTAGAAAATATTTTTTTTTATAAATTATGAGGTGTGCAGGTTTCCTCACCATGTTTTCCTTCACCGTTAGCAAGCAATATTTAAATAAAAACGCACTTTTGTAAAGAGGTGCGCGCCGTGGGTTTGAACCCGGCACCCCCGGAGTGAGGTGCTGAATTCTTAACCACTAGGCTATCACTGCTTGGTGGTTGATATGTTGACCGTAAATCTTCTCACTCTGCGAAAATTGTTGTGGATTGTTGATGTTGTACTGGATTTCGAAATAAGTATAAATTTTGTGGGAAACTTAGGTTGCATCTTCCTTTCCGTCAGGTGAGACTGTAGTTAGACGCGAACCTATGACTATTAAATAAGTCGCCAGTTAAGCAACATGGGTGTATATCAGTATATTATTACTCACATTCTGTATTCCCTACTTCTTTTAATGTATGACAAGAATACACCTTGTAAATTACAGGATTACTTACACGTTCTTCGTACAAACCGTTCCTCGTTTTATATGAGCAATGTGTTGTCACTGTGCACTTTTTATTTTTTCTTTAACGAGTTGGTTTCGAAGTTTTTTCGCATCCGATTAGCCCTGGCCAGTACATGGTTATTCAATTACTGCTGGCTAATCGGTCCGCGCTCGTGGCCCGCTGCCTCGCCCGCCCTAACTGCTAGCGCGGCATGCCATTCAATACAGCAATGTCATTATATAGCTCCGAACTATTCAAATATCTCCATTAGTTCCCTTTTTAATAGTACATTAATTACTGCATATGTCTTTTAAAATTATTGATGACATTTGCTTGCTATTTTATAGCATTTGTATCTTTATCGGTTGTTCCAAGCTCGATTAAGCCAATTTTTTCTATCTAAATAAACTGTTATAATTTTTTTAAACAGGCAACATTAGCATTATAAAATCGTGGAAGTGCGGTGGTTGCAATGTGTCTGCCCATAATGAAGTCGTGCCTACCTCGAACCGGATTGATGCGTGATTTAAACAAATAAAATGGCGCTAATCTCTCCATGTAGAGACATTCCAGGAGGCACTGACGCTAACTGCCGTGTTCGAGACATTTGTGTGCCAATACAGCACCGAATGCGTGCGGCACACGCGACCAGCCAGCTCTCATTAGCTCAACTGCACCTTGCCATGAATGTGCTTCCAATGTACACTTGCGAAAAAGCTTAATAAGGCCATAAACGAACATTCAGTTTACGAATGCATATATGTATGTTTTACATAAATGCTTCGTAATTAAGCATCCGTCTACAGTTTAATTTTTAACTCGGCTTTTATATATATTTGCTTAAACATCTGTATCAGTTGTCTACAGATTTTCAAAATTGATCTCAGAGTGGTCGTCGTTAAAACGTGTAAAAAAAAGCAATTCTTTCTAATAACACCAACACTAAGAGCCTTAGTAAAACTTACACGATTTCTACACACTTACATTAGCGTGAAAGCCTTTTTAAACGCTACATTCGTAGTAAAAAGTTTGCATTTGTAGATGTCTTAAAGCCGTATGCTTATTTATTTATCAGCGGCCACATTAACATAAAACAGCTCAATAAATGTATACAAAATTAGAAGTAATTGACTGAAAACTGGAGTATTCATGTGTAACTGTTCGTGTCTGGCCGCCATTACGGGCCGCGGTCCCCCGCGGTCGCACTTTTTAAACCCATTGCTTTTTTACTAGATACGATATAATGCAAATTTTAAATGTTTTTATTCGAGTTTCGTTACGAATAAATTTAATTTTATTCCCATTAATAACCTTAAATACAGGAATGTCAACTGCGCATTTATTATTTTTGTACGGGTAAAAATTATTGTTTGTACAGATATGTATATTATTGTGTTCGATTATTTAATAACTAATCATTTTTTTAAAATATGTACTGGGGCGGGTTGTTTCCTATACTATGTTCATCATCATCATCTTTGTCGTAATTAACATTTTAATAGCTATATACATTGTTGGGCATTGCTCTCCACTTAAAAGGGAAGGAGTCCATTCTCATACTACCCTCTATAGTCCACATACGTTTGTTAAGCACATGTGGGACCATGTATCCGAACCAATATTACCTGCTGAGGTTTTTATACGAGATTAAATCTCGCAAGCAAGTAGACAAGCTACGTGATCGCGAAGCGCAAGGGTGTGCCGAGGTGTTGTTAAGGAACCAAAGCTGTTTCTACGGCTTCCCCGAGGCGAGCTCGATATCTGAGTCGAAATCAAACCCCCGAGCGAAGGTACGACCACTGAAAAATAAAACCTAACAGAGCTGGCCTTATCGCGACGCACAATGGCCACCGTCGATAATGTAACGTTAAGGCCACAATATGCGTTAATAACACTATTAATTCTTTTTACAATTGTTTACGAGCGATAAGCTTTCACACTCTCCTATTTACTGAACGTGACGTTCTTCTGAGACTATTGCTGTTCTTACAGCCGTCTCAAACTCCTCAATTGGCTTGCCCAGCGTGGTGATTATTGGCGTAAACTATATTAGGGCAGTCCTGTGTCCAGTAACTAACCGAGGCCGGTTCATGTTGATGAAGAGGTTATTCGTTAAAATTTTAAGCAGACGCTAAAGCATTTTTATTCGTGATTGTATAAAAAAATATTATATTGAACATGGCAACTTGTTTGGGCTAAATCTAAATTCATTAGGGAGTTATAATTGACAAAGAATGATGCATCTTCAACCATATGCATTTATGTGTATGAATGCCTATAGGTAACAAAATTAACCAATAACCACAGTGGTCAGGAAACATCAGATAAAATCCTTTAATTAATTATAAGGGGATGGATAACTTATTTGAAATTGACCCATCACACGGTATTTCTCGTTTGCCCCTCGATTGGACGGATGTACAGTGCGTAACCCGCTTAATATTCCTCAACGAACTCTAAATCGTTAATAGAAAAAGCCAATATGGGTTCGATTAAATACTTATTGCTTGTTGAACCTTTATCAGTCGCACTCCATTGCATTGGCTAATGGTTTCAATGAGATATTCTTTCTAATTAAGTACCAATTACTTGATAATACTGCTATAACGGCAATGTTATTGAGAATCATTGATTGAGTTTGCGGCGGTTGAAAAAATGAAGTATGCATGCATAATGTATAGTGAATACAATTTCAGTGCGAATCATTAACTGACTTGGGGAGTTGGTTACTATAAACGATCTGATGAACCCCAACGTGGTAGGTGTTTAGATGGGGGCTAGTGGCAAATTGTTAAGGGCTTAATCTGTTTTGGGGTGCACTTTTAACTTTGGTAACGTAACACTAGGTACTTGCACTACGATGTTGACTATATAGTACTCTTTGCCGCCTACATTCTTATTATGATCGATATTTTAAATGACATTTAAAAGATAATTTTCCATGTTTTGTTTAAAAGTTTAAAAACCAAACAAATGTGAGGCGTTTACATTTTATTTGCCCAGAAAAAAATATTTCAACAAAATTATGACTTCTTTTGTTTTATGACCCCATCAGACGATGGAGACATTTATTATTAACTAGATGCAAAACTTAACATCACGCCCGTACCTTTCCGAAGAAGTAGGCAGAGGAGTGCAGTACACTACCACGTTACCAGTTAAGTAAATGTAGATAATGTTGAAACACTACATTATACATTATTGGTATCTTATATTTCACGGTCATTACGCCAGTGACCGGCAGCAGTTGTAATGGGGGACAGGGGGATGTAAATTTCAACAACATAATATAAGATAATAGGGTTTTTTGCACTGTATGAAAAGATTAACATAAAAAGTTTTAATTATATGCGTTGTTAAAAGTAATATTTCTTAGACAAGTACCTACATATAGATATGCATATATATTTAGCTTGAACAAATAGTTCCGATAGTGGCTGATGGAGGAATCAGATATTGCCAAAATCGGTGTGTGTATGAAGAGATTGACGAAAGTAGAAGTTATTTAGCTATGTAAATATAGATATATTGAGCATTCAGTACTTTCTGCCTATCGCATAAGAGACGTGACGTGGCGTGACGTTTTGATAGTAATAATGTACTTATATAAAAATATTAAAAGCTACTTTATGAGAATATTATATTTGCTATTATTATATGACAAATTACATGTAGTGGCTTCATAACTTAAAAGTTAATAGTACCTACTTTATAAAATATATAATCTGATAAAAGAATTTTTATATAAAATATACGTTATATTAACTGTTATATTTCATAAAAATCATGTTTTATGAGCAGTGCTGCTTAAATCCAGATCGCATTTTGTTTATCTCAAACGATTTTAAACGAAATAATGTTACAGTCGTAATATGTTTTATAACTCTGAAAATTGTTTATAATATAGCTGTATACGGGAATAATGAATCCTTGCACGATAGTGTTTATCAATGACCTCTTGAATTTTCAGTCATATTTAACCAATGTTATTTTTTTTATAATGTCATTCTGCATAGAAAGAGAAAGATATTTGGCATTCCGTGCTCTCTGCCTACCTTGTTACATGTTTACTGAAAAAGTATCCTTTAAGATACGAGGCGTTTCAGCGAAGTCTTCATTCATAGAATCTCATTAGAAACAGATTTTAAGTTCTTCTACGCAGACATCTCACTGATATGGCTATGGGGTACTTCCAGTAATAAACTTCAAAACTTATGGGTGTTATTTCCATGATATAAAAAGTATATTGAAACGACACCAAATAAGAAAACTAAAATATTTTTATCAGTATATTTTCATTATATATGAGTACATCGTTATCACTGTCACCACCATCATTATCATCAATTAAGACTTTTATCATTCTCCTGCTACCTAGAGGTCTCCTCTCAGAATGAGACAATTTAAGGCCATTAAGCAACATTATATGTACGACTAAGCGTATTTAAATTGAAAACGTCGATATTAAACCATCGCAGGGACTACTTATATAGCGCGCAGGTGTCAAGTTGTCGCGCGCGGGTTATACTCGCTGAGCATTAAAATAATAGTTAAGGAACACAATGGAGGTGTAATAGAAAATTTGCAGGCTCTGCTAGAGCGTAGGGTTGGGTCGTAAAGCGTGCTGATTTGCATTAATGTGAAATTGTTTTGCCGCGTTCTGAGCCAGTTACTGCGTTTTACTACTTTTAATAACTGTTAGACGTTTAAATTTCACACTATTTCACTTATAATAGGATGTACGGGTCCGTTTATACAGATTTAATACCGATTTAAATAACTACACATCATCATCAACCAGTTTCCATCCACTAACGGACAGGGTTCGCCCACTACATGCTGTTGATCTTCATCTCTTCGTTTAATAAAAAAAATATTAGATAATACCGCAAAATAAACAAATTGAAGCTATGTATTTAAAAAATATATTTTTAGAATCCTTACTTCAGTAGGTAATCTAAGACTCATTACATTACGTTTCATTTTTAGATATTACTAGGTATATCTGTAGCAAATATCCTAAGTTTGTAATGGTCGTAATTCATTGTTTGAGATGAAAATAAATTTTAATGTTTTATCTGGGGTTGAAAGTTTTAAAATGTACTAAGTTATAAATCTTTCGATATAACCTTGTACGCAAGATTTCACTAAAATTCAGGTCCTACAATTCAACAAACACACCCGTATTGTGAAAGAAATCCGAGCAAAAAATCGAGCACGATTATGTAGTAAAGCAAATAAATCATGGCGGAATCCGGCCAGCAATTAGGCAGTCCTATTGCGAATTTGTCGAGCATTCTGTACATTAAGCTAATTAGCCGCATATAATGACATAACGCGCCTTAAGCCGTACGGCGAGTGCAAACTTCAAGATAAATACGTCCATATTTGTCTATCAGAATAACTGTAAAGGCTTATCTGCCTGCGAGCACTCGTTAGCGCTTGTAACCCGAAACCCCTATTACCGATCCACATTCCATTCAAATCGCTGCCTTGCGCAACCAGTAATAAGGTATACATTAATAAAACGGAGGTTTTAAGGTCTTTTTTCGTTCAGTACTCGCACGATTGCCTTTCCTAATTGGCTCGCCATCTGTTTAATTCATTTGCGATAGTTTTACAAGTATTTTATTGACGCGTAGCTCCGCCTGGCGGCTGGACGGTGTAACGGAGCGATTAATCGATTCGTTTGCGTGCGAATCGCTCGATCGAATGCCAGGATCGCGAGTCTATTGCTCGATTATTCGAATTGAAAAAATATTTCATTAGCGACCGGTAGGCGAGTGTGGCGAGTGCTATTTAAATTAGCCACTTTGAAGCTTAGGGCTGCCTATGAAGATTTTTTTTCAGTAGCTTTAAATGTGACATATACGTAGTTTTAAAGTTTTTTTGTTACACGCCAATCATAAATTATGTATTAAATGAAAGCAATATTAAATGTGTGCCCGGTGTTTGCCAAAGGACACCCTCTAATCCATTAGATGAAACGTATGAGGACTACACTCCTCTACCTACCCTTTCGGGGATATACACGCATGATGTTACATTTGCTGGTATATTTAATTTATTGGGTGCGTAAAACAACATTACTTATACTGCAACACCTTTCAATTCCTGTACACCAGTCCGATTTTTTGTTTATTTGGCTACCAAACAGAGCTTTAATAAATCTTCTCACTCCGAGCTATACACACGTTTAAATGTCTCAAACTACCTCAAAACTTAGTATGTAACACAATTTGATAAACTGACAGATTTTAACTCATTGAACTACTAAGCGAACTCTGTTACAGGAATTTTCTGAAAATCTTCGCCGTCATTTACCTTAATATGCTAATTTCCGTTTAAAAATATATTTATTCCATCTAATTTGTTTTAAATACTCAGTTCGATCCATGTAAGTACGTGTACACTACAATATGGGAGGTCCCGTACCTCCCTAAGCGAAATTACACTTTAGCTTTGAACGTTAATGTTTAGAGTCGATAAAAGGGTTGAGATAACCAGTAGCAGTCAGTGACGCGTGCTGCCATCTTTCGGACGTTGACAGTGAATAATAAATCTTTAGATAACATCAGAGGTGAAGATTATACGGTGCTGGGATCCCCATCACGCCATCCGTGCTTCCTGCAAAAGCGAATTAGCAAACAATATTACTAATTGGCCCCGCTTTATAATCCTTATTACGTGCGGAATAGGGTTGAAAATTGTTGGATATTCTTTCGAAGAAGGCGGTCTAGTTGCGACATAAAACTGCATATATTTTTAGTTGTTCCGAGAACTGTACCTACAAAGACTTAACGCCGTTTCAACTGAAGACAATGAGTACTGTTTCAGTTAAGTACTCCGGTTAATGTACAGTCAGAAATTACGAGTTAGTCCAGAACCGCTACTTTGTGGTTTAAATAATGATTGATGAGACTCGCTTAAAGTTGGTGCGATTTCTAAACATTTATATACTTATATAGTCTATATAATTTGGCAGTACTAAAACTATTTTATGGTAGAGAATACTTCTCAAAAATGATATAGCAATTTAATAATTTCAAGATCCTTTTAAACTAAATAATTCGAAATTATCATCAAATAAGTACACAAAACCAATATTCATAATATCGTGCAAAGACCTTCCGAATGTCTCCAATGACCAATTAGATATGGCCATTAAAGGATTTACTTTTGGCTCCTTTTTGAACGCATTCCTTCACGAAACATACCCGACTTGAATTCGTCAATTTGCGAACAAGCCACCGGCGAAAGGTTCTTAGTAATAAAAGCCTCTTTTTACATGCTTTACGCTAACAAACAAGCTTTAAAACTTTAGTCAAGTTAGTTTAGTTAAAAACGAAGTTAGACATAGTTTGTTATAACGGTGAAGAGAGAAGTTATTTGTGTATAATGTTACATACAGTAATACATTTTTATTAACCAAAAGATCGGATTTTAATTGATAGGTAGGTACCTACTATCTTTCTTTCTTGATTAGGTACTATATAGAAAATTCGAAACTTCACGTGTCTCCATATCCCAAAAAAATTTAAAAATTGCGTGGTAAAGTCATCTTATAACGTGTATCAAAAAACCAAGTACGAAATATTTAATGTATAACTTGATTTATATTTTATATGTAAGCCAGCTTTTAGAATAAAAGTTTAAGTCGAACATTTGTTTATGTGTTCGTTAGAAGTTTATTTTACACTTTATATCATTACCAATTTTTTAAATTTACATACATACATATCTTCACCCCAAGTCCCTTACGGGGTAGGTAGACAGCACGGAGTGACAGATATCCCTATCCTTGCATGTCTGCCATGCTTCTTCAACATTCTTCAATCTCTTCATACATACACGCTGGGTTTGGAGACTTCTAACTCCCCTATCAGTCAGAACACGACTTATTTGGTCGAGATAGGTGAGCCTTGGTCTCCCTCGGCATTCACGTCCATCAACATTTGCAATATTCGATTCTATACAAATCATTATAGATATCAAATTAACAAAATCTTCGGAAACTTATAACACTCGAAGCTATAAATCCAATATGCAGATATAGTCAAAATTCTTTTTTCCTTGGAATGTTTTTTTTCCCTGTTGCGCGCCGCCCGGTCTTAGTTAATTAAAATAACTGAGTGTGCCGAATTACATAATTTGTCATCGCCGGCAACCCGCTGTGCACATTGTTGCCAGGTTGTAAATAATAATGGACCTTCGTGGAACCGTGGCGATTTTGAATATTCTATAATTATATCGATATTTGAAAGGTAGCGATAAATTTGCTAATGTCTCGAATGTTTTGCAAATCGCTACGGATGTTTTATTGGGAGATCGATTTTTATAATGGTAACTAATTACGTTTGTAGTTTTTTATCTCATTGATTTGTATGGAATATTGTTTAATTTTATTATAATCGGTTTTTTATATGACCTTAACATGATTGATGACCAGTATGCGGATAGTGGGTATGCTACGAATTGTTTATGTGTTCTTAATTCGCCTTAAAATTAAATCTCCTAATTTGTGGACTACTGTCATCATTTATTATCATTTATTTATCGTCATGTCGGCAGATCGGCCATTTGGACAGAATAACAACATAAAGAATAACAAACCAGATATACAGAGCGAATATTAGTCACACAGGTGCCCAGGGAGACCAAAACTCAGCTTTCTTGATCATATAAATCAGACGCTGGGTGATAGCTGAGGTACAAGTCTCCGAAATGGGCGTGCGGGTATGAAGACAGTAATGAGTCTCTGCCCACACTGTGAAGGATCAAGCGTAGTGATATAATAACCATAGCACTAAAGTTAATTCTTTTTCGAATTTTGTAAGCATATTAGGGTATACCGCAGCTCACCAGTATATCATCACACAGCGTGGGAGTCCAAGTGGACCAGCCGACGTCCCGCCGCGCCGGCGCACGCGCATTAACATGTTCATTTATTAATAACGGCCAGAGACACAGCAAACATCATCACAGTACAATAAATAAATAAACACCACATCTCACTTGAGTAAGGAAAACGAATTTCCCTAAGAGGTGGGAGAGGGGGTAGTACCTACCAGAGAGGTGTAGTACTTACACTCCCACGATTCTCCAGATGTATTTTCCACCATTATGGGTGAGCCTATTGCCGTATTACCATAAGATTATAAATATATAATGAATAAATAACGCACACACACAAACAACTTTAAAACAGTAATATATTATTAAACCTTAGAACTTTCCATGTGTTCTCTGGGACGTGTAAAGTCTGCCAACCCACAATCGACCAGCACGGCAGAACATGGCATTAACTCTTCGGATGCTATGAGTAGGCTCCTGCTTGACTTATCAAGTCTGCACAATTATTGACAATGTTTGACTGACACTTGCCCCTTTCTATACATTAAAAAGTCTGTGTTACTGAGACACCCCGCGCGGCTGCGGGTCGCTGTGCGGTCCGCGTACAAAGCATTGGAGTTATAAAGTCAGACTTACAACTTACTTCCAATAGATTAATGATATTACACGAATTGCCATGTTACGGACTTAAAGTATTCGTACATAGTGAATATTATTCTTAAAATATCATCACGCTACATCTAAAGGATGTGCGTAGTATGCGGAGTGCACCGAGTGCGCAATGTCTATCTTCTATTATCTATTAT
>DWEC01000833.1:0-15101 GCA_018245735.1 Microceris miodesmiata
GTCTAATAAATGTATTACAAACTTGAGTGATATTTATTGTTAACCTACACCTAGGTTACAAACGGTGGACTCAATGTCTACAGACATTCTCATGTACTCAACTCAGGTGATGTTGAGAATATGTTGCAAGTATAACAATTTCTGTGCTTTTAATGATAGTCTTTAACGAGCCCAAATTGCGTTCTCTCGCTGGAAACACGGCTTACTTACAGGAAAGGCTGTGCCAGGTGGAAGTAATTATAAGCTCTCTTACAATCATTATTGACGCACGCAATACACCTGCCAATATTTCTTCTCGGTAATGATTTTGTATTAGCAAACTGGCTCGAATTCGAATTTTAAAAAATATTTTTTATTTTTTTTTTCAGCTAACAGGATACAATAATTTGCGTTTTGGATGAGATATAAATGATTCCAAACCCGTTTAAATAAACGGTTAGGAATTTTGCCCAGCTGTGGGATTACGTCGATCTACAGCAACCGCGTTGCATCAATATGCTGTAAAATCAATTTGACTTTTGTCTCTATAGTTTGACAGTATCGAAATGTCCCATTTGAGCCATACTCGGCAAAGCCTGTGCTACGTACTATGCACACATTTCTAAATACATATTTAAATTTATATTTTACATCCTAACGCACAACAATTACTGGAACTCAACACACACATTATCCCAAATAGAAAACGAAAGCACGATTGCCACTCAGAATTATTTATCACTTACCACTGAACCAACACTTTAATTAATAAACCCAACAGCTCTCATTACAAAATATTCAACAACTACTACAATTAAAATATAAGGCGAAAATATGTTTTTGTTCTTGCTGGACACTGGCCGCTTCCGGACACGAAATAAAAACAAAAAACAATGGCTGGTACGTAGTCGCACTTGACAATGTAAATACGACCACATCATTATACGTTATATGCGATATTAGCACACAATGGCTGAGCGCCCTGCATCGATATTAGCCGACACGTGGGAATGAAACGGGCGAACATTGTCGCATTTATGTGTAAATTTTCTCATATTGTGCTGTCATTAGCAATGCTTTTGTTTTTTTTTTTGTTCGGTTCCTGTTCTTGCTGGCAACCCGACAGGTAAATTGTTAAAAGTCTTCTTTTCGCTTTTTTTGCTGGCAACCCTGAGATCTGTATTTACCGATGATACGAATAATATATATATATAATGAAATTAGTGTTGCACTGTTCAATAAGTTTCCTCGTTACATTGTTAACAATAAAACAAGTAGAACTAATTGAATACTCGTTTACAAAGAGATCTTTTTGTTGTTTGGTCTTCTGACATTTATTTAAATCTTTAGTCTATAAAGACAGAATTTCTTTGTCCTAGACATTACAAATATAATATGTAGGTATGTGTTGAACACATTAACATGTATGACGATTACTGACCATCATATTGGGAAACGTATTGTGCTAATCAGTACATTCACCAATACTTTGATTACCTAAAAATTGTCACGGAACGGACAGTATTCATCAATAAGTTGATTAAATCTACGCAATGTTGCGGAAAGAGAGAGAGAAGGACGGAACATGGAGAAGGAGAAAAAGAGACTCACCTTGCCGCTAGCGCTGAGGTACTTGTTGTTGCAGGTGTGCAGGGCGTACTTGCCGCCCTCATCAGCGCGGAACTCCAACGTGAACAGCGTGTCCTCGCCCCACGGCACGTTCGCGTCCACGTGGATCTCGTCCAGGGTTTCCGACAGGTGCGCGAACCGCTTGCGCCCGATCGACCGCAAGTTCACCTGCAGTCATGGCATTACTTAGCACGAGAACACGAAAAACTACATAGAGGAATTTAACATGACATAACACAGTTAAAAAATATATATAAAGTGAAACCATTAAAATTTAATGAACCTTGAACGGTATTTTTACTATTGTAACTTATTGCTATAACTTAAAAGCCAGAGATGAATACATCCATTTATTGGTTAAGGACACTTTACACATTGTTACTTCGTCATATAAATAAAATCCTAATCTCAGGAACAAAATGCAGTAAACTTCCTATAAATCCAAACGGACACTACGAGTACAAATGAAACGCAACACAGAGATTTAGTCAAAAGCAAATTTCCGTTTCTAAATTGTATTTTCGTATGGCTACATAAATATACAAACAAAATGACGAGCTACGCGGCAACGGCGCAGTTGTGGTCAAGTGTTGACAGGCATATACCAACATACTAATAGGATTTGAGTATGTAATTATCTCGGAGCGGCAAATGTTCAGTAGCAAGAGCAGGTGTAACGCGAGCCCTGCGGCCGCGCGCAGCCGCGCGTCGAGCGCTTTGATAGGTGTCGGGTGTGACAACCTTCAATTACATGCTTTATTGCCTTCGCGAGACATCTACCGCCCTACGTAGTTTGCACTTAGAATGTTCGAGAACATTCGATTTCTCTTTGTATGCAATGGCAAACGTTTTCATGTTTCGTAAAGCGTGTATAGCTAATTTAGATGACATTTCAAGGTTTTAGGAATCGTTTTTAGTCAATGCCAGTTTCAAACGAAATGAAAACGAAATAACTTTTGGTGATATAACAGTATTTTACCGGGTTAAGATGGAACTCTTCGTCGGAGAGTCGAATATTTAAATGCCAATAATAATCCATTTTCTTTTATCATAGCGGATAGCAGAGTGTACATTGAAACTCGTTTAATTCTAATACCACTGGCTCTAAAAGAATCCAATCCAGCGTCACACAAAACAATAGCAAACAATCTGTGTCCACAAATTCTTCCAATCGTTTATCGCGGTTGTCATTACGTCATAATACTTTACTCAGATATGGCTGTTTGGGAGCAACAAAAACGTCATACATGCAATGACCAATTCAATAAACTGATATGTTTGGATGTGTACCTTGGGAGCGCGATATGTCATTCAGATTCAGATGTGCGATAACGCGGCACGCTGCGGAATACTCCATGAATCGTGACCGTGCTGTCAACATCGCTATGAGAACACACATTTCTTATGATCTTATCTCGTTACCTTTTCGTCCTGGCGACGTCTCTCGTGTCTAAAGTGTGTCTAGCTTTTATAGTTATAAATTCTCTAAGTTGTGTCTATTTATTTTGCTTTTAAACCAACCTATCTAAAAATGTGTCCAATTATTATAGTTATTACCTAACTTATCTCAATTATGCCTAATTGCAATAGCTAGGATAAATAAATCTAAAAACCTATCCCTCAGACGTACATACATACATACATCCATACACGGTTAGTGCTTTAGAAACAACTGAAACTTGTATAACCCAACCAAATTAAAATGTACCAGTCATGCTGAAGTGTAGCCTTAGAACTAATAGTCTTCAAATATTTTTAGGAAAAAAAATTGTGAATTCAATGAATACAAACATGTTAACACTATTTTATATGAATGTTTAGGACTCATTTTGAAGGTGATACAACCCATTATCAAAGATTCGCCTCCACGGGAGTCCATACTCTACCTACCTTTAAGCGGCAGTGACTGCACTGCATTTTAATTTAAAGAGTAAAGTAGCTAGACATAGTGAGACATAAAACATTCCTGCCCTAACTGGTAAACAACGCAACAATGAATAATATTTCTACCTTAACCTTAGTTCTATTTAAATGGATCGCAGATGTTCATATGGCGGATCGCCTGATCAGCATGCAACTAGCTTGCATTCCATGCCTTACAACCATAATAACTATTCGCGAGCTGTACCATGAGGAATAGTAATTCTGCATAGACAGATCACAGTTGTGGGTCCGGAGTGAGATGCGCTCGGAATGTATTAAGGTCCTGCCACACTGTCATTATAACATGTTTTAAAACATTGTTAAAACTTAAAGGTAACATTCTCACAAATATTATCAACATTATTAAATGTTTTCATAATACCATCATGACTGTATTTCTCTCAAGGAGTAGCCAGAGGCGTGTAGTACACTCAGGTTTCATCAGTTATGCTATACGTCCCACAATACAATACAATGGACTAATCCATAGCCAAATTTTCATGTTTTTCAAATATTTTCCTTAGTAAGTCCAAATAGTTCCTCAATAGTGTTACAATAAATTTCATTAAGGCGGTGTGGCAACACCATTACGGCTTCACGTTTGCATGTTGTTTGAACGAAGAGAATAAATGGGGACGTCAGATATAACGAGGCATGTTGAATGATTTATCACAACAAACCGTGACTTCTACATCAAATACATAATGTATTTACTGTTTATATACCTGTCATATTAAATATATATTACACTGGCACATTATACTGTCCACTATATAAGAAGTGACATTTTAAATTTATCGAAAGGCTGGAATAATTCGGACTTCCAAGAATTCTTCTTAGTGCGTTCATTTATTTCCGAATTGTAAAATGCTAATAAGTTATCCCTTTAGTACCAGATGATAGAGAACAAATTTTAGTTACAAATTGCTGTTTCGAATATTGGTTAATTCGAACTTTAACAGTGCATTTAAAATAATGCTCTCACCTGAGGCCTAGCGGCGAGGTGTACATGCCAGAGCTCAGCGTCTCCAGGAACCTTGGCGGTGCAGCAGAGCTTGTCCGAGCTGGAGCCCAGGTAGTAACCGCGCTCCACATTGCGCAGCGCCCATCTGCCACTGCCGTCTTCGGAAACACTGTAAAAAAGATAGAATATTACCAGAGTGTTATAATATTAATAGTATCTTTATTCTTTACATTAGCGTTCGTCTAGTGATCAGTCGACAGCTGATCTTAGAGTTGCGAGTTTTTACCCGTACAATACAAATCAAAACAAATGTCCTTTACTGTAGAATATAGATGAGGTGTAATAATATAGTACATAAGTTCGTTTAGTTAATACATCCCAGCCACGAATGGTACACAATAAAATTTGTTATAAATTATTACAATCACGAATAATTTAGATAAGAACACAAGAATTCATTTTGTCAAATCAATTGCATATATGTATGGTGAATGAACTATCTGGTTATCATAACATAAGCTGTAACTAACTTGCTGGTCAAATGTCAAAATTGTCCCAATATGTTATTTGACGGTAACGTTCATTCTGTGGACATTAAAAACGTTATGAAATAATGTCTAGCTTTTCCAATTCAGCGTTAATCCACACCCATTATCCCACAATTACATTACCTAGCGTTCACATTAGCCACCCAGCTATTTGTTAGCTAAATGAATGTAAGCAAACATGCAAATTCGAAGTGTTATTGTTTTTGTGATCGCGAGGTTCGTCCGCGGTACACAATGGCGGGTCCGTTATTATCTTTGCTTATTGAAGTGAAAACGTTTGCACTTCGTAACAATCGCCATTTAGTCACACTTGAGATGTTTCCTCGGAAGTGAGTCGTTAACCTTTCTCCCTCCTTTATTTCATCTTGTTTCTTCACCGGCAGCCTTATTTACAGAACAAAGCGCCCGGTTTATTCAGCTTAAAAAAAAACTACGGTGCCCCGTCGTAGTGTTTTGAATTACTGATGGATATAAATATAAAAATGGATATTAGAAAGCCTATACAATATGACGTTTTCTATCTATTGTAATCAAACTTAGCTTTAATAACGATACATATATAGTTAGCTATAATAAAAGCTGTCCGACTCCTAAGCGCAGAACAGTAGGGGTGTGACTGTCTGTCTGTTTATCACTATCGCTTTGTATGCTTTTTGTTTTTCCGTCCTTAACGTTGGACTGCGTTTATGCTCATATTAGTGCCAACGTTGGAAACAGAGGTAGCTATTCAGACGGCAGACATTAGAACACTAGACGGGGAGACTTGATGAAGCTCCCAGCGCCCTCAACATGTCGCAGTGCCAATCAAAACAGTGGAAGCGTTCACACGGCTACACACACTAAGGAAATATTATGTAGTACCTTTTGTCTTCCAAAATTATTTCGAAAAAGGCATTTTTATAAAATTTATAATGGTCTACATACTAAATGTTGCGAAATTAACTGATTCATCGTCTTGGTTTAAATATTTTGTCGCTAGTATGAATGTTTATTAATGATTAAGATCGATACTAGGAACGTAAAACTAGCACCATTGAAAATATAACGTACGTACATATTTTGTCGTTCATGTTTTGCTTATAAGGTTAAATACAAAATTTCTTATACCAATATACTCCAATCACAAACAGTGGCGTCGATGGGGGGGGGGGGCCGCTATGTCCAGCAGCGGACTTCCAAAGGCTTATAGGTGGGTAAACCATAAACTTCAGCCCTAGTTTTGCCAATTGACATTTCTTGACATTATCAATTATTGACGTTTTATCATTTGACAAGTGATAGGTGTTGCCATCGTAGATTTTTTTTCGATACGCAGTTTTCTTCGCGGTAATAATCCCATCACTATTGTTTCCCAAAATCTACAGAATAATGCACATTATATACGACACTAAAACACATCAATATTCAACAAAACACCCTCCCTTCCTCTAATCTAACTCATGGAGTGTAGTAACTTAGTTAGGAGAGGGCGGTAGCTCCCGGGGGAAGCGTAATTTAAAGCGTTGTCTGTACCTCAAACCCATGTAGTGCAGACAAAATCAATTTGGCACGTCGCATAAATTACCAACCTTACCCTGGCTATCAGGGCAGAGAGGGGAGTCCAGAAAATTCCGACGAATAAATTATTGTATACATAACCGTGCAGAGGATTCCAAGGAATATATTATAAACGTTCTTAATTCCTATATTGGAATCAAATGACAGTGCCTGTATTGTCCTAAAGTATCATCAAAATGATTACAATAATATAAAGAGCATTTTGACTCTCCTGCCACAGATTTACCCTTAAAAAGAACGGTAACTCATAGTACGCCCTGAGATTGTAATGATGTATTGACCAATTACTCTAAATACATAGTCTAGAAGAATACCCATGTCTCAAAGTGGAACAATAAAAACATTATTGAGAGCAAGTGAACTTACAGTACTCAAAAGTGCCATGGCATAGCATGGCCCTCCATGGCAACCGTACAATGCACTGAAAAGAACTACAAGAAGAAATGTACAATATTTTTGTTTTTGTTCGTTGTCGCGTCTTTTGTTTCCTTATACGCCCAATGCCCCTAGTCAGCACCTAGCATTAAAAGTTTACCCCCGCAGTAGAGTAGTTGATTAAAATGCTACGTTCAAATATGAACGTCTGCTAAGGCATATGTATAAGTCGTAGGTTCTGTCTGTCTTGCTAGTACACTCTGGTATAGTTCGTTGATACAGTATTTGCAACAATTAGCTAAAAAAAAATTTAAATATAGAGCATTCTATTACAATTCTACCCTCTAGAAAGTAGAGTTTACTCGTAGAGAGAGAAAGACAGTGAGAAAAAATAAAAGTGCGCAGTATGTAATAACTTCGATCAAAAGCAATTCTCTGTTGCATTTTAAATTTATTACTGCATGTATTAAAATTTTATTACTTAAAATAATTTTACTGTATGCAATTCAGCTTTAATTAGTTTAATTACTGCATTCCTCAACATATTATCCTGTCTTTTCATCTTTATTTATAGTTCCATTTGTATCACCAACCTGAAGACAGTCATAGTCCCAGTAATGAGGAAAAAATCCCTTTAGTAGCAACATCGCCTTTTGTACAGATAGCATTTTTGTATGCAAATTTTCTTTATTAATTTTGTTGTACAAAAAAAAGTAACTATTGATTTTGTATTTTATGTTGTATTCCTTAAATTTGCCACGAATACAAAGCAGTAATAAATCCACGTCCGACTGTCCGTGAACCGTACGACGGTTGCAGTGACTCGTCTGTTTGACACTTAAAAAAAAATTCCTTTTCTTTTTAAAATAGTTTATTGTATCAAGTCATACTTTTTGTAAAGACATTCTCTATAAAAATAAAGCTAATTTGTTTTACAGCAAGCCGCGAATACGGTGAACAATGGAACCTTCAAGCAGTTTTTCATTTCAGACTTAATAGCATTTTAAATTAGGGTCATAATAAAATCACATAACTTAAAACGATAACACTTAAATCATAATTATTCTTAATAATCACTTCACAGAAGGACTTTGGAAGCTAAAGTATTTTGGCACGAGCTCGTTAAAATTCTCCACTTAGTTGTCCTGGCGTCCCCTATCTCATAATTAAAATATCCAACCCAAGATATACCATATCACAAAGGTATAAAGTGGAAAATTCAATGAAAAACAATTTTCCAACAAATAATAACGTAAAATCTACTTAAAGTCCGAACAATAGAGCTGAATTTTGCTTTCAAAAATGTAGAATATAAAAGGTTAAAAACACCACTGGGACATTTCACAATGCTAACTTGACATTTCGAGTTTGTGGACGCAATCAATTGTTATCTGGAGGGTGAATCAAAATCGTGTATCGCGAGGCCCGTATCTTGTTCAGGGCTAAGGGTCAGAATGTGACATTTTATCACTTCAACTAATATAGAGCCCTTTATCGTTTAATCTTCATGTTATTAAATTATAACGCTTTACATTTCAAAATAAATTAAAATTTTCAAAATTCCCAAAAACGGGTGTTCTTTGGAACCCAAAACCTAACTCAAATTAAAAATAAGCCAGAAGTGGGACGTATTGAAAAATCGCTCACTTATTTTTAAAATAATGAAGTCGTAAATATGTTTGTTTGCAGCGTCGTAGTGGTGTGAATCAGCATGTGACTCACGAGGGCTTTTATCCCGTTCGTTCTGTTTGTTTATCTGGAGAAATGTTTTGACTCGCCGCCTAGCCGCCACCGTGCTGATTATGTCCACGAGACTTCCAAACAAACAGCTTGCATGCAACAGTATGCATTTGTTTATAATATCCAACATTATTTCATCCATTATGGAAAATTTATGCATTGTATAATGACCTTTTGTGTACATTTCACTATTGGCTTACGAGTAGTTTGGGAGTCTTTATAACTTAATTCTTCTTTCATTGTTTTGATATTGTCACTTCAGGTCTCTCACGGGGTGGCAGTAGACATATTCATAATAGATTTGACAGCTCATACTAACATAGATCAATAACTCTATGAATTAACGTACTCCAAAAAATACTACTACTGCTAAAGAAAAACGCCTTACCTTTTCAACTGTCTATTGTACCCTTCAAACTAAGAAAAAATAAAGGAAGGAAGTAAAAAAAAATTCGCCCACGACAGAACATCGACCCTACAAATAAGGGGCATCCGAGTTTTCGATCGTTTGAAACAGAAATGTATTAGGGGAGAAAAAAAATCAGCAAGTGGCGAGGAATCTCGACTGGCGGTTCCGATAAGATTTGAAATCTTCCCCAGCCCGCCCCGCTCGTTACATCCTCTCAACAATTCACTCTCTCGCCTGTTAGTTCCGCCAGGCGCCGCTGAGCGTGGCGGCCACTGGGCCGTGAGATCTTGATTGATTTCTGCTACAACCACCGGATAAAAATAGTATATATATAACAGACAAAGATAATTTTTATGTGAGGTTTAATGGAAAACATATCGTAAGGTTTTTAAATAATAAAAATGGTCAACGTGTGTTGAGAAGAGACCAGTGTTCCAACAAGGGAACGATATAAGGACGAGAAAAACGAAAAGAAGATTAAAAATAATTTATACTTTATTTTTTTATCATGTGGTAGGCTAGCGTAATCCCACTTGATGGAAAGCTCGGATGCGTCCTAAGATGGAGCACGCATGCCTAGGAACAGCCCATTCACCCTTATTTTGAAGAGTCCTAAGTTATGTGTCCAGAAACAGAAATTAAATTAATCAAAATTTAACACAAATCCGAAATTTTCTACGCTTCTCTCATAAATGGCTGTATTGCAATACACTTAGAATAAAAAGGAATGTCATTAAAAAAAACCTTTAATCGCAGAAAGGTCGATGAGAATTTAAAATTTAAAACAAGTTTATATTCCCAGCTAGGTTTTTACTATTTGCTCCGCGAACATAAAATGGACCATTAAATTCTTGCCGAGGTGACATGTGCGCTAAGTGGACTGCAAGACCCTTTCCAAAAAGGAAAAGTTGAAAGAGGACAGGCGTTAAGGCGGGGTTGGACAGATTTCGTCTGGCCATGCCCTTAACAGACTAACAAATCCTTGTTTCACTAAAGAGGAAACCTGGCACATTTCCAATAGCCGGGTTTAGCGCCATTACCGTTACAAATATTCAGCCGTTATTATAAATATCCAAACATTCAGTTGCATTTGTTCTCTCGTCACTATACTTATGTATATACGAGTATCTGTTTGTAAACAAATCTTCATGCCTCTGCGTACCGCGTATTGCCCAATTCATTGTTTCATTGATTTTATGTCGAAAATATTTTCAGAAAATTAACCATTTTAAAGGCAAACTGTAGCGACAAGTAAAATGAAGTTTGATGAGACTAAAAAAACCTAAATTTGTTAGATCGTTGTCTATATGTCTAACCCTCGGGAAATTGGGCGTGACAATATGTAATTAACACTGAAATTTATTGTGATAATTAACTTATATAAATAACTATTCCCTTTATAAGTAAAACCCCGTCGAATCTTCTGGAACTCCAGGCAGAAGTAGGGCCAAAATCAACATAAAACTTAAACAGAAGTTCCCACACCGATAAGTGAAGGAAAGGCGTCGACTCGAAGCCGTACTTCCGGTGACTCAGAAAGTATTAGTATTCGGGGAGTAGTCGCCAAGATTTACGAGCTATCCTGAATAATACGTGGAAAGGAGATTAGGCTATTAGCTTGCGACACGTAATACCGCCATCATTTCTGGATGATAAATGTGCCATTGTTGCGCATTTTTAGTTAATGGCACCATTGCAGGCTTTTTATTAACGATAACCTCTTCTATAACAGATTTTAAGTTCATATTATACTAACTGTCTGGTTACCATAGGAATGAATCCGCCCTACCTTGATATCAGTTGGTCATAATTTATGTTCCAATGTTTTTGCTATTGTTAATTAAATGCAACCATTTTTTAAGACTTCATCATCATCAAGATCGTCAGCTTATTTTAGTCCATTGCTGAACATAGGCCTCCTCCAAAGAGCGCCATTGTGTCCTGTCCACGTTGCTCTGCTATTTTTAGACTTAATAATTAACTAAACTATCTCATGTATTAAATGATTTTTTTTTTGTGAAATGTAAGTTACCTGATCTGGAACTTGCTGCCGGGTTCCTTCTCCTCTGACTCGCAGGTGACGTTACCGAACGAGTCCACGGCCAGATACTTGTCCAGGTGCGAACGGAGGAAAATCATACCTACGACAAAGGATTAGGAATAGTTAGAAATTAATGAAATTATGTCTACCGATTTTATTCGTAATCAAAGAAGTAAAGGTGCATTAATAAATGAAGGAATTAATGATTGAATCTTTAGGTAAATAGGTTAAAACTTTTATACTTGAATGTATGATTGATTTAAATCTTTAATCTGATGTAGATTTTTTTCGCGATTTGCTTATGCATACTGAACAGTTATATTAAAAACGATATTTCAATTATTTGATTCGAGTCCAAAATTAAAACACAATAAATATAATTTGATATTTGAGAAAGTTAAAATTTATTTATTAGCTCAGCAAACATCCACATTTCATACAAATACCACATTTGAATAATGTTCATTGGTTTATTTAGTAAATTGGATTACAACCACTTTAATTACTTGTAGCGACGCAAGTGGCGCCACCATCTTTTTTTCTATATATGTCATTTTGTACTTGTATCAGTCAAAAAACCAGTTTCTACTCGGATTTCTCCGAATTTTATTACTGTAATCATACCAATGTTCCTCCATTTTTAATGTCATTCATTTGATAAGGGTATATTAAAATGAAATGAAAAGGAAGATAATGAAACGGAAATTAAATGTTATTAATGAATTGCCTAATAGCTAGTCCGTCGCTACGTCCTAATGAATAAAAAAATGTCACTGTCAACTTATTGATATCTGTCAAAGAGCTTCGTTTTCTTAATCTGTCGCTGTGTAATTTGATACCACAAATTATCTCACATTTTATACTGGATATATCGAGATTTTATCCAGTTTTAGAGACAAATTTCTACTAAGATATTTGAAGATATTGAAATACCGTAAGAACCGAATTGCTTACTGGTAATTTTTCGAAAATATGCGCACGTTACACGCTGTACATTGGTTTTATATTTTATGCCAATAATACATTCTACGTTGATGGTCGTTTGTTAAAAACATTTACGTAAATTCCAACAAAAATCATACAAATTATGAGTTCAATCGAATTAGTACGAGACAAACAAACACTCATTTGTAAATACATAGATAAAAAAAATATTTATCTTATAACGAACTAAAGACAAAATCTGCCGGGAACAGAACGTATAAAATAAAATACACATTAATTCGTGAATGTGATTCAAATTGTGCTGCATAACTGTTTTACGGATAAAAGTGCTGCAAACCATTCCAAATATTTAAAATGCAGAACAGATACATTTCAACGTACATTTTGATTAATCGGAAAGTTATTTACAGTCGACAATAATTATGGAATAAATTTGCATTTAATGGCCACAAATTTTTATCATGTCTATTTAGAAAATAAATCTGTGAAATGCCTCAAGTGGACTTAATTCCATCGTTGTGTTCCGGTTTAAACGCCGTTTATATTTATGTACATATTTATTTATATTCTATCGTAAATTTTGTGTTGCTGGCTATTAACAGTGTTTCTGTTTAAACAATGTCGTTTATATTTATATACATATTTATTTATATTATATCGATATCGTAAATCTAGTAAATAATCGTAAATAAAGATCTAAATTTATACGTCATCTCCTACAATCAATCTGGGTTTAAATAATTTAAACGCACGGGAATCGCCCTGGGTGTTACAATACTGATCTCCACGTTGGAAACATCACATCCAGTGCCGTGTTGAAATGGAACCAGACTTAAAGACACTCCTAACGAGATAATTACATACTTTACTCCTCTGGAACCCAACTCCTCTTTAAACAAGTCCATAGTTCAAGATGAGAAGGCAATTGGTTGGAGCAATAAAATATCCAGGAAGAGAGTAGCAACATTCCTATATAACAAATCTAATTGTACGTTGCGATTATGGACATGAAATACCTAGCTTTATTGTTACGTTCACCATTACCATCATTAATCGAGACCAGCCCACAGCTGGACATAGACCTTTCCCAAATCGCTCAACAAACTTCCATCATCTCTTCTCATCTACTTTTATTCAGCCGTCCTACTCCAATACTGTCTCATAAAACCTATCGCTCCAGTTCCTACATACGACCTATTTGTGGGAGTAGATCAGCAGTGAAACCAACAATTCTGTTTGTTTCCACGCCACGGTTCCACGACAATACGATTCGGTGTCAGTGGCGTGGGAATGGATCTGAGTTGACGTTTGCCGTTATACCATTTTAATCAAAGCTGTCGAGTACAAGACAGTTTGTGTTCAACATAATTCTCAATTGTTACTTCGTTGACTGACAATCTGACTGGTTTCGTCATAAATGGTGGGCTGGGGGAATTGAATTTGGCTAATCTTAGCACTATAACATCGGTGGCCAGCAAATCTATTTAGTTCAGTTACGAACCGACTAGTGGAACTAGTCTGTCCTAACACAAGCTAGCCATTGTATTACTGTCAGTAAAATTAATGTTTTGATGTCGCAGTATACCGAAGACGAAGGTTTAGACGAGACAAACAATAAATTACACAAGACAAACAATAAATTTTTCTAAATTGTTTCAATGAGAAGAAACAAACTGATTTAAGGAAGAAAACTCGTCTTATTTGAAAGTCCTGTAATTATCTGTAGATTGTAGTGGCCCGCATCCCAATATCCCATCCATCAACAACAGTATGTCATTTTTATGAAAATTGAACAAACACGGTAATATGTATTTAATACGTTAAATTTACAAATCTTTAACGGAAAAAAATTGAGTACCACAAATTTGAGTGTTGTTTTGCGAGCAAAACGTTAAATATTTGCGCTACAGAGTATTACCACAATACATCTCACCGATGTGTTCACAACACATCTCCTCACTGATGTTTTCACAATACATCTCAGCGAATATTCATGTTTGCTTCACATTACATGTACACATCTGACTCACTAATGATGGTTTTTTTTATGTTTTGATTTCTATTGATTGTTACATTCATTGTTCATCATTTGTACTCTATCTTTTTTGTAACCAGACTTGCCAAATGTCTCTATCCTTACAGAACTGACGTTGTCTCTACTTTCTTCACCTTCCTTTACACGCAAGGCAGTTTATTATCATATTTAGATGTAATGCACTGTGTATAAGGCTACGATTTTTATAGTATACTTGATTAATTATTATGACTCTTTAGAATATTATAACTCGTTTTTTCCCACGATTAAGGAATGGATATAATAAGAAAAGAACGATATTATGTTCATTTTATAATTTCAAAATTATTCTGTCAAGTGTAAATTTATTGTTTAATAATCTACCCACTTTAATAATGAAAAAAATAGTCTTTAATTGACGCAAATGTTCTATTATATATTTATTATAAAACGCTAAATTAATTCATTTTACGTTAATAGTACACTAATATTTTAAATCTAAATCTCGCATGATCTGACCAAAATTATATATTGTAGAGTATTATAAGATACATATAGACGGAGCTACATTAAGCTGCCTATCTTGCCTATCTTACTATAAGTTAGTAACTACATGACGAGTTGTCAATTTTGGATCTAAAATAATATTTAAAACAAAAATTATATTTGTATTTCCTTAAATCATCTGTAGTACATTTTTCATCACATACCCCTTCTAGAATTGCCAAAATTGTTAATTGCAAAAACAGTACAGCAAACGTAATATTCTATTACAATCGTACTCCCAAACATAGTCACAGGAAGCATAGCGTTATTGATCCAGGTAGATTGGGGGATCACAGCTGGCGCGGACCTTGACAATGGGGTGCGACCCTTGCGCGCATCGAGGGGGTGGAAACGCCGCAGGAGATTAAAGGACGTGTCACAAAACAGGCGAACGAAATGGGAAGCGAGAATATTAATATTGGAATCAACCA